>JASANE010018853.1:117500-152377 GCA_030248225.1 Trileptium ribeirensis
TGTGACCTGGCGTAACGTTGCTGTTAGACTTTAACTTTTCGAATAACGATTCCTGAACTAGTGCATACTTCTTCTGTTCTGTCATGACTTTTAAACAAACTGTTAAGTGTCAACTTTACCAGTGTTACTAATTTTGGAACTAAACTATACCCTAGTCTTTTTAATATTAAACGCTTCCTAGCCACGGATACGTTCCTAGTCCCCAGTGTGGACAAGACACGGCTATGAAGACTCACCCACCGCTTCTGTTCGGGTTTAAGTTTAACGTTACCTAGATCGAGGTTCCTACATATTTCTGCTATGGCCCTGATGAGTGACGGTGTTGCTGCCGCGAGTAGGGGATTTACGTATGCCTTTGGTGCTGTCTCTAAGTAATAGAGCGTGGTTAAGTTATCCTTAATGTCTTGACTCATTACTATTTAAACACCACTATTATTGGTAGGTATTTCACCACTAGATATACACATAACTTTGCTCATGCGGTAAGAATCCTTCAGATAGGGTAAACTCCCGGGGTGTGTTTGGTTTTAAGTTAATAAGTAAATAACCATAGGGTCTTTTTAATGCTTTCTCGTAGGTACTGGGGAGATAGTTTTGTTTACCGGGGAACATACGAGAGCCAAGAACCGATATCATTGCTTTATCACCCCTGTTTTCGAAAAGGAAGTAGTAGTCAGTATTACGCCTTAAACACGGTCCTATCTTGGGACAAAAATAAAGGTTCTGCACTATGAAAATTACCGAAATTAGCCTATGACGCATCTTAGTGAATAGAGTAATAAGTCTCTTATCTACGGTATCCATCATATCGTCTAACACTACTAGTGTGTTCACTGGTGGCTCTGTTTCATACATTAAAAAGTCAGGAAACCCTGGTATAAGTGTAACACCCTGGAGGGTAAATAGCTCCTGTTCTGGCATAGTATAACAATAGAAAACCCGGTCTAGTTTCTGATCATGTACGTGGTCATGGTGTTTAAGTAGCTCCCTCACGAAGTAACTTTTCCCCGACTGAGTAGATCCGGCGATTATGGCATTATATGGTGTCTGCAAAAGAAGCGCCTTACTGCCAACTGAACTCTCCATGGTCCTTTATAGTTAACACACTGTCTACTTCACTTAGCACAAGCAACATGATAGGTTCTGTTAATGGTTTTCGATACGATAGCTCTATGTCAACGTTACCCACTTCTGGTGATGAGTTATAGCCACAGTTAGCCGTCCCGTCCCTACTTAGCGTTATGGGTATTATGAAGTATCCATGAGCGTAGTCAAAGTTGTTAAAACCTGGTTCTAGGTTAGTGAAGTCAGTTCCCTTATAGAAGTTATGATATGCGCGTAAGTTATCTCCGAAGGGTTCGAAGCTTAGCGGGACGTTATAGGGGTAGGATTTCTTATTCACAAAGACCTGTAGGCTCTGTAGGCCAAAGTCTTCGAAGTTATAGGGGTTCTTATCGACCTGTCCATTATATGCAGATGCCCTAACCTGACACAAGACCAGCTTCCCAGGGACTATGGCATTAGTTATAAACGACCACGACACATTCATATCTCCCACACCTAGCGACTTAGTAGTTATAGAGTGACGTACTACTGGATACTTAAATCCCGACGTACTTAGTGTTCTCTGATACTTAACCAAACTAGGACCGGTTAACGACACGTAGGGTGTGTATAGTTTAGCCTGTTTAATTTTAATCTTACAATCAACGCCAGGTTTACCTACGACACTGAAGGAGGGTTTTGTGCGATAGAATATGAGACTCATGGGGACATTTCCCGGGATAAACCTACCCGTGTTCAGAAAATCTGTGTATACGCGACCATACATCTCACCCTTATTCGTTTCCAGGTCTAGTAACCGCATCGCAATAGCCTGATTATTGTCTATGTTATCGAAAGCATAAACGTCATCGGGTCTGTATATAGCCGTGTTAAGTAGGTTTTTCCTTACGGTTTGTGGGAAGTATAGGTGAAAGAGAGTATACATTATGTAGGGGTAATTAGACTGTTCTAGGGAAATAGATCTGCCTGCAATTTTTAACTCCACCCTTTCAAATAGTGAGTATAGAAATAAGTTAGCTAGCCCCGACATATCTTGTCCATCTACGTCTCGTTTCTTAGGGTTCTTGTTCTTGTTTGCTGGGGGTTTACTCGGGGCTTGCGGGGGCCGTGGTTGTTTTAGGTTTAAAATCTCAACTTGTAGGTATATCATAATAGAATCTACGTCTATATAATCTGAGGAACCCCCAAACTTAAACTCTAGAGGTGTTAGGTGATCTTCGGAAGGGAGCCCAGTGAAGCATGCACTCTCTACAACTTGAACGCTCTCAACTTCATCCTGTACTGGGGGTAAGGACGTTATGTCGAGACCAGATACACTGCATTTGGGGTATAGTGACATGTTGACGATACTAAGTTATAGGTAAATTTAGGCGTATTTAACGTCGTCGTCGAGGCTTTTTGCTCTTCTTACTGCGTCGTTTCTTTTTAATAGTTTTCTTAGCCTTGAGTTTGCTTATCTTGAGGGGTACTGAACGCTTAGAACTGCCAGCTAGTAGTCGCACGAGTGCTGCATCCATGATGAGGAGGTAAGTGTGATTACTTAGCAATCCTTTTTAATGGTTTTTCGAATATGAAGTATTACCGTAGCTTTCCCCCCTTGTGAATTTTAACACGGATATGTCTTCGATGGACGTTACGCGAATTTTGTGATACACCCGTAGCGGGTTGTACCGGGAATTGGTGAATATAACTCTAGAACTACCTGTTGTGGAGTAACTGGATTCGATGAAGTCTGCTGTTATATACTTAAACGGTGTTGGGGACGTTACACTGAACTACGGCGCACTCCGAGCCTGCGGTGTCTAGGGGCGACGGTAGCTTACAGCTAAGTGACGGTGATTCAAGTATAACATACATGGTTACATGTAATGAGGGTAGATATTTCACTTAATAATTTCTCAATATCTCCCTTACACTTTATGCCAGTATGCGACCACTATGATGTATTAGCACCGTGCTATCCTGGAATCTAAGTAGTAGTGGAGGCATATGGTCATGAGGATCGAATGTTGCGTTATACCCAAGACCCTGAAGGTAACTACATAGTTTATGTAGGTTATATTTATGACTAAGCTTAGCCGATACTACAATGTTTCTCACCGCGTACGTACACTCTCTGCCGATTACTTTACGTAGTCTATCCACCTCCTGGTCTATGTTATCAGTAATACCTACTATAGTAAATTTACCTGACCCGAATATTAACCAACATCCCCGGTTGTGGTATATGAGTCCACTAAACTTACTGGTGTCGTAGGTACATGATAGTCTATCACTGAGTTCATATAAATCTAGCTGTCTTTGAAAACTTCCACAAACGGTTACGTTCACAACTCGCCACTCCATACTGTTATGTCTTGGGGGTTATGTGAGTCTTTTTATATCTTTCTCCGGAACCCAGGAGGCATCAGAGAGCGGATACCCCTTCCACTGGACTAAGAACTCCACACCACGGCTACCCTTCCGCCTGTTAAGGATCTTTTCTATTTCATAAACCTCGTCTCGTCTGGTAACTTTTTGCATCTCTGGTTCATAGAATATGCCTAGGATAGCTTCCCCGGTTATAGATTTTAGTCTGTATGTAGGAGGTGTTGATTGGATCTGTTGGCTAATAATAAACTCCTCCTCAGTCCAATTTGGATAGAATGCTTTAGCGAATGGGAACTTGCGTTTAAGTAACTTAACCCTATCACCTATATTGAACTTAAATTTTCGGGGGTATTTAACAAACCGCCTGGGATATAGATTACGTCTAACTTGCCCTTCGTTGTGTCTGGTAACGTCAATGGGTCTGAATCCAGTAGTACGTACCTTACGCCTGTTTAGTGAGTCTATGATGTCCTGTAACACGTCTATGTATCGCCACGTATTATGTTTACGTAGGTATATGTATATCTTACGTTTAATATCACGTATCTTCCTCTCTGCGAATACAGTCTTAGACTCGTCATTCATGGTATATATGAGATTAATGCCCCTAGACTTGAAGACCTCCGTGAACGCGACACTGTAGTGTTCCTTAGCTCTGTCTACGACGAAGTTTCGTGGTTTCTCTGGGAGAAGGGAGTCTAGGATTTCCGAAAGCGACTTAGCTATGGTTTCACCGGTTTTGTTTTTCAGTGGCACTGCCCACGTATACTTAGAGAAGCAATTTATAACTACTAGTATGTACTTAACTCCATCATTATACTTAGCTAGAGACTGCATATCAGCTAGATCGGACTGGAATATGTCATATAAGTCTGATACTATATACCTAACTCGCTTAAACCTTTCCCGGGGTCTGGGTTTTACTAGTGTATATGGTGGCTCCCCGCTGAGAAACTCCCTGACCTGGGACTGTGTCACGGAGACCCCTGCGTTCTTGGCAGCTAGGTATAAGTTGCGGACAGAACCAAGGGTTAGGGGATTTGACGGGTCATAGTATAGGTCACTAAGCTTGTTCATCGTTATAGGTTACATAAATCTCTTACCTCGAAGGTGTTTAGTGTTATGTTTCGATTATGTAGGGTGGGAATGGACTGTTCTAAGAACCCCTCCCCGTGTTGACAAGCTGCACGCCTTACTTTAGATAACACCGTGGGACTTATATCGTACTTAACACCGTCTTTGTATAGAAATATCTTAGCTGCGCAAAGGGTAAGGGTTGTCTTGGCTCCGAAGTAGTAAACCTGACAAAACATAAACCTATCTTTAGCAACCGTTATATCTCCCGGTGGTGCAACTAGGGTGATGAAGACTAGTACGGATATTCCCAGAATGAAACAATTTAAGAAGACATTAGCCACACTAGTTTTGTCCATGATTGTTACTGATAGCCATGCCATCCCTTTTTAATAAAAATTTACCTCAACAACTATCCATAGTTACCGGCTTCTCTGTGATAAATATACGATATGGATTGATTGGCACTGGAGTTGGGTCAAATCGAATAATACGCTTCAACATAACTAGCTGATGCTCGGAGAAGAGTCTCCTTTCGACTTGTTCAAAGTTACATCGGACGATAAATGTTGTTGGAGGATTGATTGCAAGACTGTCGAACATGTTTTCAATTGTATTCATTATTCAGGAAGTAGTATTAACAAGGAAAAGTGGTAATAATTCTGTGTTCAGTATCAACGTATACTATAACTAATATTTGCGATCGTTTACCGGTGTCTCCAACAATACCAATATCAAAACCAACGTCCTTAGTCATAACGTATTTATCTTCTGATTGTTGATAGATATCGTCATAGTCAAGGTAAGTTTGATAAATTAACCTTCTTAGCGTTTTCTTGGATACAGTAAATCTTGATTTCGAAGAATTATGCATATAATGCGCGCTAGATATATGTCGAAAATGTATTAGTGGCAGAGACATTAATATGCAGATTCTAAAATACCACGGATATTAACACGGATTACGTTCCTTTCCAGTACCTGCTCTAGATTAAAGAGAAATAGTTTGCTTAGCGTAAATGATGCGAGGTTACAGTTAACGGCTTTATATTCATGGTAGTAGTTACCCGCGTGGATTAAAACACGGACCTGGTTATGTGCTAGGGAAATATTGGCGAAGATGGACTGCCATACTTGGTGAAGATATAGAAACCTATCACTCTGGTCTTTGGGTTGGTGTAGGGTAACTGAAAAGTCTACATTATCTCGGTTCTTAGCTATCCACCGTATCTCGTATGTGGATGAATTACTTATAGTCACTGTTGCTAACGGTGTGTATGATTGTTTAGTTATGAGACAAGCGGTTTCTATTGTAATTATGACTATGAATATGACCACAAGGACTTTTTGCACAGAGCCGGATTGAGTAGAAATTTTGTTTGAAGTTAGAAGTTTTGTCATAAGCTCTTTTGTTTCCATGATTAAGCTGACACAAATAACAAGACACTTTTTTAATAACATCAAAATAGATTACCGTACATAAATAAAACATAAATAACACGTTCAAAAGTATCAGTACTAGGTGGAATGAGACGTAGATTGTTAAGCACATGTGGTAGGTATTTCATAAAGTCATGATCGTTTCGTTTAGCACAATACCCAGCCATGGCGTCGACTATTGCTACGTAATCATCGGGAGTGGCCTTTCGCTTAGGTGTCATGTGGCTCATGTCGATATCCTTTAGCATTTCGTCTTCAATAGCGTCAATGGTGGCTATGGGGTAACGTTTTTCGTCTTGGTAGAAATGATCATAGTAAACACCCAGCTGGAGAATAGTCTGTTCCCTGTCTTGAGTGTACAAACCCAGTTCCTGTAGGACCATGTCGATGTATATGTCAGCATAGAATTCGATAGGGTATTGGCACCCCGGTTTTCCGCCATGAGCCCAGGGTTCGTCCGTGAATCCAGAGCGGCACCCTTCGCAATTATGTCTCACGGTTCTCCATAGCTCTTCACATACCATTAAGTAATTAGATTTTAGTAATAGACGATTCATAGCAATTTGATGCGATTTAAGTAGTAATCTAAATACTTTCAGATACAAGTCGAGTCAAGGATGAACAACGAAGTCAATAACAGTAATAAAGTAAGTGACAATACTTAATCAGTATCCATAGGCTCCTCCTGTGATATTAGCTGGTCCAAATGTTTAAAGGATTCCTCTGTAGCTCCCTGAAATTTTAGAAAACGATTATTGAAGTTCTGCAACTTCTGGGCTAGAGGTTCCCAAGCTGCGAGGTCGAAGGGTATCGTAATAACCTTAACCTCCTTAGTCCTAGGGGCGTATATTACAAAGTCAGCCACTGTGAGTCCCGTTATAGCTAGTTCCCCTAGAACCTGGTAATAGTACCTATGAGTAGTCCTAAGCTTAAACTCACCAGTGAGGAAGTTAACACGACAATAGAAGCTAGAACCCCGGTCTTTGGCTATCTGTGCTATGGTCCTAGGCTAGCGTGGGTATCGTAGAGACACTTAATCTCCAAAACTCTAGGCTCACTCCAATCAGGGGCGGTTATTATTCCATCAGGAGTAGTACCTAAATATGGGGCTTCAGCGGGAACACATAAACCGGTTTTATGAACAGTCACAGATCTACCACAAATATTTTTCTGATAAGTTAAGTAAGCGCTTTTGGCATTCTCTTCTTCACTCAGTCCCACCAGACACGCCGTTGGTACATAACTGTCACGATTGGGGTTTTGAACGTCCACGGATATCTTTGCCAGTACCGTATCCGACCTAGCACTGAATACACGACCAAAGTTAGACGAAGTAATACGACCTTGCCTGGCATTCCACCACTCGGGCTATTGACACTGGTTAAGCGTAGAGCGAAAGAAGTTAGAAGAAACACGACCGTCCATAACGTAAATTAAACAATATCAGTGGTGACAAAAATAACCGCAACCTGTACGAGCGATAAACGGAAGACTGAATAAACAACGTAATGACTACGAACTTATATATGTCTCTTGGGAATAGATGCGTTTTAAACTTGTTTAAACATGTTCAAGGTCATTAATCATATTTCGCAATAATGACGTCACCTTACAAACGATGAGTCATAATTCCCCTGGGGAGCGTGTTTTAAACATGTTCAAGGTCATTAATCATATTTCGCAATAATGGCGGGAGTTTAAAAATGATGAGTCATCGTCCCCAGGGAATACTGTTATTTTTATTAAAAAGCGTTAGTGTTTCGTTTCATTTATAAAGAAGTGTTTTTGCAAATAGTGTTTCATTTATTAACAAGCAGCGTTTGGGTGTGCGGTTTTATTTATACAAGCAGTGTTTATTATATTTTGATTTTTATTACGCGAACTGGTAGTGTTATTTGATAAAGGTAAGTTACATTTTTGTTGTACTATGGAATATTGAGAATTACTGATTGAAGTTTTAGATGTGTAAGGAGGGCTCTGGTTTATGAATAGCTATAATATATATTTTGGTAGTTGGATAACCCACAATTATGGCTGGAAGAATATTTTATTGATTGAGTTTTATATAAGTATTAGGTCAGCTCAGTGTTATAGATACAATTCAGTTTAAAGTCAGTCATGTAGTATTAGGAAGAGCATTTGTCAAATTGTCTGTATAAATCGATTGGTTGTACTATCTATACCTGTCATGGTACGTGCATGGAAATCAGGTGAAGAGCGGTTTATTTTAGAATATGCTAGTTTTGTGTTTCAAGGATTTTTTGTTAAATAATATGCGCGTAGTATATGGATAACTTATTTTTTTCACAGAAAATGGAGTGCGAACGGTGTCTGAAGGAGTTTACCAACAAGAGCAACCTAATGCGTCATATGCGGACGGTTCATGGCAACGATGTCTATCTACGATGTCCTAATTGTGAAATGGCTCATACACGCAGAGACAGCCTCCACCGTCACATTCAACGTGTTCATCAAGGCGGTAGCAATTACAAGCCTGTAGCCAATCAAGACAACTCGTGCCCGGTGTGTGATGGAAAATTCTCAACTACATCGTCGCTGTACAGGCATGTCAAAAATGTCCATTAAAAACCAACAGCAACGAAGCGGAAAGCATCAGAACCACCAGAGGCGTTGGAGGCTAAGTTTCCTCGTAAAGCGCGACAAACGTTCATCGATGGCCATAAGCTACCGAAAGAAGACAGTGTTCTGTACACGGCGAGGATGTGCTCATGCGTGACAACTGGCATCAGATACGGACGCACTACCACCGCAACAGGGCTGTCCAGGATCTCTTCAACTTTCGCCTAGTTAATCTATCACTGAGCTACATCGATGAGTGCCTATCAAAAGTCTACGAGGTCCAGAAGTGGAAGGCCAAGTGGAACGTTAACTTCGGGTTCGTGCTACGCAACATCATTACTAACGAGGAGAGTTATTTCTATAGCAGCAACAACACCCGCTACTTCGAGCGACCAAAGTAGGTTGGTAACCGAGAGGACTTCAATAAGTTTCTAGAAGAAATAAACAAGGCGGATATTATGGAATGGGCACGGCAACAAAGGCCAAATACCAAATTCATAGTGGATAGAGTAACTAACATGACTTTAATTATAAATAAACTAATTCCCCATGCATTAATAGGAACTCCTATGGAGCTACCAGACTACACAACAAGAAATAAAAGTATTGTCGGGTTAGTTAAGGACGATTATGGGCGTATATATAAGGATAATTTATGCTTCTTTAGATGCCTGGCTCTTCACGAAGGTTTCAAAACGGGGGATCTGGGTAAATTTGAGAACCGCGTTAAAGAACTATTTAACATGTGGTGTAATAATAAAAATGTAACTAACTTTGGTGGTATAAATACTACTGATGACTTATATGAACTCGAAGACTTATTTAAACTAAATATTGCTATATACGAATTAGACAATGAAAATGAGTACATAGATACTACATTAAATAATGCTATGCGAAAAGCCGTGGAACCCAATTTCGAGCCACACAATATACACAGCGACAACTTCGACAGCGACGACGAGTTAATGCCGGAGTGTGACGAAGAGAATGAAGGCAGTTATGAAAAATGAGCGTTTATTGACGATATGGCGGAGGAAGACGAAGAGGATGAAGGCAGTTGTGGAAGAGGCCCATTTATTGACGATATGGCGGAGGAAAACCACGATGAGTTAAGTGATGCTGATAATAGCCTAGCGAGCAGAGACAATGGAGTTATACTTGAAAAAGGTCACACAGATGGTACCATACCCGATGTCCCTAAACCCGCAATGGCGACCCTAATACAGAAATCCAGAGGCTTGTACGGAGAAACGCTGAACTTAAATGTATTCGAGAACCATTTTTAATACATTAATAACTTAGAAAGATATACTAAATCAAGGCGGTGTGATAATTGCGACAAGGTCTGGGACAGAGTGGATAACTTCAAGCGGCATGTGGAGGAATGTGGGGAACTGGGTACCAAATATATATACAAGGGTGGCGGCTTTGGGCTCCCAAAAACTATTCATGACGAGTTAGGGGAAGAAGGATTCGATATATGCGACAGGTTCTATCCGTTCCGCGCTACCTTCGACTTTGAAGCCCGTTTCGAGGAGAATTCGCAGCTACAGAACCCAGAGCGGAAGTTGGTGTACACGAAGCGACTTATTCCAGCCAGTGTCTCCGTGTGCAGCAACGTACCGGAGTATACGCAACCGCGATGCTTGATTGGTGAACCGGAAGATATAATACCAGAGATGGACACATATTTGTGCGAAATTTCCGATGCAGCGTTCGACATTTGAGGGAAAAGTACGGCGACATATACAACGACCTTAAAGTAAAATGCGCCGAGAACAAACAATATGAGAAGGAGTTAACGAAGTTAAAGAAAAATGGTGATACTAATGAAGAAGAACTGAAGGAGGCGAAAGGCAAGGCTTACGAAACAAGAAAGTGGACTATGTATCTACGTATATTCGAGGCGTGGCTCAAGCAGCTTGCGGTCTTAGGATTTAATAGCGGGAAATTCGACCTAAACCTAATCAAACAATACTATGTCCCACATGTAATTCGTCACGGAGCTAAGTTGAACAATGCCATAACGAAAAATAACTCGTTTATGAGCCTTTCAACAGATTCGCTACTCTTCCTCGACATTAGCAACTACCTAGCCCCTGGAACAAGTTAAGACAAGTTTCTACGGGCATTTAACGTGGAGAAAGCTAAACGTGTATGGCCGTATGAGTGGTTCGAAAGCCTAGAGCAACTAAATCACAAGGATCTTCCGCCTAGAGCCGCGTTCTACAGATCGTTACGTCAGAAGGAGCTTAGTGCCGCGGATTACGAATATATTCAAAACGTGTGGAAAGAAAAGGGTTTCAAGTGAGTGAAAAAAACTTAAAGTTGAGTGTGAAAGATTTAGTATGATTTGTTAGAGTAGCTAAAGTAATTTAACAGAAGTTCTTTTATTGTCACGGAACGGAAAACGACGGGTGTGGCTAGTTTCTGAAAGAACTGATGTGCTTACTGGAAATATGAAGTTCATTAGATGGTGTAAATAGATGAAATGGTTATGAAATTATGTAAATTGGTGTGATAAAACTAGTTTAGAATTACAGTTTCAAGTCAGTTTGATGAAAGATGTTTGTTTAATAGGGTTAAATTGGTTTAGGATTGCAGTTTTAGGGGATTTTGTTGAAAGAAGTTTGTTTAATGTATTTTTTCCAGTATGTTTGGTTATACTGTGACCCTAAATAATGATTTAAATATTTTAGATGTATGCGTGATATGCTTGAATGGTACAACAACTTAGACGTGGCGCCCTTCCTCGAAGCCGTACAGAAGATGTTACATTTCTTCCAAGCATGGGGTGTGGATATGTTCAAGGAGGCTATAAGTCTCCCAGGTGTTGCCATGAAGCGAATGTTTCAGCGACTACCAAAAGGCGGATTATTTACGTTATTTAACAAGAAGTGGAAAGATGTACATATCTTAATTAAAGACAACATCGTTGGCGGTCCGGCTATCGTGTTCCATAGGTATCACGAAGTTGGAAAGACGACAATACGGGGCGGAAAGAAAGTAGATAAAATAGTGGGATACGACGCAAACGGATTATATCTATGGTCATTGTGCCAGGAAATGCCTACCGGTGTGTTTTCAGTATGGCGACCGGAGCTACGAGACCCAGGAGAGGAAGTTCAGACGAGAGCTGCGAAGAATTCTACGATGCAGTGTCACGGAACGGACGGATAAAGATGAAACGAGTTCAAGGCTACAGTCATGGGCTGAAGGAACTAATGTACCTAGAATACCAACGACGGGAACTGTGCAGTCGACTAGGACGAGACGACGTTATTATTCAGCAGAGATTCAACGGGGGGCAGAAGATGTTCCAGAACGGCATTACTAGGTACTACGTGGACGGCTACATACCAGCTGGCAAGTACGGCAACGACAAAGCCATTGTTATAGAATACGACGGTTGTTACTGGCATGGTTGTTGCTGTGTGTCTACCAAAAAGCGGGACGAAGACTACTATAAGCGGCAGAAGGACACCGCGAGAAAACAAGAGTATTTGGAGCAGCAAGTCAATTGTGAGTTTATTTGGGACAAAGAATGTGCCTTCGACGACTACATCATCGACAACATCGATACACCAGAGTGGACCGAGTGGAAGCGGCTAAACGCCAACACATATTTCGGGAGGGACATTATAACAACGAAGGAAATACTAAATGCCGTAAGGAGCGACAAGACCTTTGGTATAGCGGAAGTAGACATACAAGTGCCATGTTGGAACGATACCGCACGAGAGTTTTGGGAAGAAATGCCCCCGGTGTTTAAGAACGTGGAGATATCAAGCGACGATATCGGGGAGCATATGCAAAACTACGCAGACCAACACGGGATAATGAAGTCTCCCAGGCGGTCTCTGATTGGATCGTACCACGGCACAAAAATACTACTGGCTACGCCGCTACTACGGTTCTACATGAAACACGGCCTCCATGTCACACGCGTCCACCAGTTCGTGGAGTATCAACGAGTAGCAGCCTTCGAGCACCTTAGCGAGGAAGTGGCTAACGGTCGCCGAGCAGCGGATGCTGACGAGTCCAAGAAGATACTTGGACAGATGCTGAAGCTGTTCGGAAATCGTTGCTATGGTCGCTTGGCGATGGACAAAACACGATTCGAGGACGTGTCATTTAACACGGCTGCGGAGGCTCAAAGTATGGTTCGTGACGGGCATTTTAAAAAGATGGAAGAAATAGACGACGGTATATTCCAGGTCGATATGAGTAAAAGAAAGGTAGGGATATTTATTATTTGGAATAGATATAAAGTGTAATGAGAGTGGTTATTATATGTTTATACGAGCGCCATATTGGAAGGATGGCTTTGATAGCTTTTGTGTAGGATATGGTATTGTTTGTGTATCACAGAATATATTTGAAGTGCTTCTGTATGAATGGAAGATATGTTTATAGAGAAATAAGTAAGAAACATCCTAAGGATTTGAAGTTCTGGTATGATATTAGAGTGAGATTAAAACGTATGGCCTAGTATAACTTGCGTACTATGTGCAGATTTCTTTGCTTTAAATGACGCGTTGTTATGTAATATCAAATGATGTTGCTATTCTTTGTGTATTGTGTGGTTTATTTGGTGTTTTTGTTATCAGAGATAGATATGTTTATACAGGTGATCGCGAAGGTTGAGTTGTATATTACAGTTAAATTAAAACGTTGTATCAGTTGCGTAGTATGTTCAGACTTTTATATTTTAAAATATGTTTGTTATGCTAACCAATTGCACAAATTACTTATGGTGCCTGATTTACGTTTTAGCTGGCTATGGATCTCCCCAATATTATACCGTTCTTCGTCTACCAATATGCGAAGCTACGAATGTTGGAGCTATACGTGTTCCTTCGACGTCGGCTGGGCAAAGAAAACTTCCAGCTGATTCAGATGGACACAGACTCCTTCTACTTCGCAATAGCCGGCCAGGACCTAATATCAATGCTAATCGAAAGAGGACAAGAAACTGAAATACCAAAATTTTTCGCCACCGATAAGTATTCGGAGCGCACCCCAGGCCTATTTAAACTGGAGTGGAGCGGTGATGGGATGGTGGCTCTGAATTCGAAGACATACTATGGGTGGAAGGTGGACGGAGGAGTAAAGGTATCAACGAAGGGACTATCAAAGGTGACTAACAATGTAAATAAAGATATGTTTATGGGGGTGCTAGAAACGAAAGAAAAGGCAGGTGGGACAAATTATGGATTTAGGATGAAAGGCACAGACTTGATGCAATACCAACAGCAGAGGGACAGTATAACATATTTTTATCCAAAGCGTATTGTTATGAGTGACGGGGTTAGTACTAAGCCTCTTCTTATTTAAAATTACGAATGTTTTGAAGTAGTTATAGGAATAGGAAGGTTCGGTACTAACTTGGTCACTGTATTATTGATTGTGTTTATATGATATTATTACATTGTATACATAGTGATATAATATATTCCGGTGGCACATAGGTGTATTTTGTGGAAACGATTTGAAAAATTACAGTTTCGAGTAATGAATTGTGTTGTATTAACTATAACCGGATGCGGGGTATTAAATATGTAAGTAATTCGAAGAGATTAGTTCCAGAAGTGCTGGTACAATAAAAATTACAGCGAAAATGGGAAATTATAGCTTACAACAACTTTTGATCTATTAGCAGTTTGTAAATTTTCACTTAAAATTGAGGATAACGTTTTCTCAAGAGCCGATTATTGAAGGTAATAGTAATAATTGTACTACTGTATTACGTACATATGTAATTGGAATTGCTATGTTATGGCGTAGTAATGTTGTTGCAACCATTCAGAGTGGATAATTTCGACAGATCTGGTGTAATGCTGTGAAAATACTAAGTGAAGATTTTGCGACTGAGCCGATACAACTGAACGCTTGTGACAATATTAGATTTTTTGCTGTACTTTATATGTAAATAAATATATAACTGAGGTCAACTATTCAATATGAGCTGATATGCTTGGAATACAGAACGGTGTGATATTCTGAAATGGTTTACAATAGTATTTGTTGTGTCCGGAATATAGAATGAGTTTGACATGTTGAAATACATTAAAATATGTGTTGAAGTGTCATAGTGCTTCGACGTGATTACCAAATACGTGGGACAATGTTGAAAATTGTGGGATATTAGGCACACGAAACAGACCTGGAGTATATCGAGAATTTACAGAAACGTGTCCTATCATTTCGGGTGCTTAATATTCCGCAATTACTCTACCCGTATATTCTATATTATATATGCACAATGCATATGGTTGAAATATCAAATATATGGGTGTTACATATTTAACGCATACATGATCCTAACACACACGCTTCGATGACCACACTAATTACCAGATACACAACACGCAGTTTCAAGGTCAGCTCCTCCGTTCCTCCAACCGCGAACCTGGGGTTCTCTGGCTCCCCCTATACTACTGTCGATAGCTGGATAGTGTTAGTCTTACCGCCCTTTGTGAGCAGCGTGTGTCTATAGCTTTTTTCATACCGAAGTTTACTTTTAATTTTCGTTTTCTTTGAAATGTTTGTCACGATAAAGGTCAAAAAATCACTGGTAAATCAGACAGAATACTCAAGCTTATGTAACAGTCATATAATCATAGTATGAAAATTAATAAAGAATTTAATTTTGCCATTAATAATTGGAGTAAAGAAGATCGAATCTTGTATATTCAAATTGTCACCGAACCAATGCTGTTATAAATCAAATATAAAGTAATCAAAATGTCGCAAGTAGCGCCGTAATGAAAACCGTGACATCCACTGGCTTGGCTACTAGTGGGTACATGGCATATGAAACATATAAATTTTAAATTCTGAAAAAATATGAAATTTTGAAATACCTAAAAAAAATCGGGGCTAATTATATATCATTTAAAAAACATTGATAAGATAATCATAATAAAATGGCCGCGACATATGGACGATCAACCCAACATAAGCAAAATTGACGTTTCTGAAAGAATCAAATAAACACCAGGCTCCCGAAGAGAATCTGACCCACTGACCGCTCAATAACTTGTTTCCTCAGGTCTTGCTATTATCAGATTCTGCTCGAATAGCGATCACCTAGCTGACTACACATTATATAACAATTAAAAAACTTTGATAAGATAATAAAATGGCCGCGAGATATGAACGAGCATAAACAAAATAGATGCTTCTTCTGAAAGAATCAAATAAATACCAGGCTCGCGAAGAGAATCTGACCCACTGACCGCTCAATAACTTGTTTCCTCAAGTCTTGCTATTTTCAGATTCTGCTCGTATCGTGGACACCTAGCTGACTACACATTATATATCAATTAAAAAACTTTGATAAGATAATAATAAAATGGCCGCGAGATATGACCGATCAAACGAGCATAAACAAAATAGATGCTTCTGAAAGAATCAAATAAATACCAGGCTCGCGAAGAGAATCTGACCCACTGACCGCTCAATAACTTGTTTCCTCAAGTCTTGCTATTTTCAGATTCTGCTCGTATCGTGGACACCTAGCTGACTACACATTATATATCAATTAAAAAACTTTGATAAGATAATAATAAAATGGCCGCGAGATATGACCGATCAAACGAACATAAACAAAATAGATGCTTCTGAAAGAATCAAATAAATACCAGGCTCGCGAGAGAATCTGGCCCACTGACCGCTCAATAACTTGTTTCCTCATGTCTTGCTATTTTCAGATTCTGCTCGTATCGTGGTCACCTAGCTGACTACACATATATATAATCGACCAACTACGACTTAGTTGGTCGGAAATTAGCTTTTTTATAACGGGTCAATAAGTCCAAAATGCCGGGTTGGATTAAAAAGACACTCACGTTTTTGGGCGATACGAGTGGAGGAAAAGGCGGCGATAAAGATCTTTCGATGGACGACTATGAAAGTGCCGAAAAATCCGAATGTACAAATTGCGGACGAAACTTTGTTAAAAATCGCTTGGCAAAACATGAGGAAATTTGTCGAAAAACGAAGGATTCTAAACGCAAATTAAGTTCAATATTTTAAACTTTTCATAATTCTAAAAACTTGTAACTAGATGTTCCCCTGGAATCGTTGAGTTTCTGCTACCAATGTAAGTAGGTTGCCATATTGAGTTTAGTCATTTAAAAAGTATTATAGAATATTATTTCTTGAACAAAACAAAAACGATTTATTGGCATCTTTTAAATTGGAAAAGCAGGCTACTGAGGATTGTCTTGCACCTTTGGTTCCCCTGGCGCAAATCAAAATTTTAATATTTCAATAAATATCAAGCAAAGTTAATTACTTAGCAAATTATTTAAAAACAAATATGATTGTTCAGAGAACAAGAAAACGTCGGATTCGAACCCGCGACCATTTAGCTAGCCGAGCTATGTTATACAATTAGTCATGTATAAATGTAATTGGACTTCCAGTGATTTAAGAACTAGCTAACCCTGGAATGAAACTAATTTTTCCATCACATGCGATGCTTCTCCGTATACAAGTATATGCATATATATCTTCAACAGTTCGGTAGCACCGATCTAAACAACGCGGGATTTTAGGGTGAAGTCTGTCCAAAATTTGCAGGTATATATTATGATCTGTAACTTAATAGATAAGTGCATCGATTTGGGAATAGTTTCAGTGCTCGTACCGTTGGCTTACATGTGGCAGTGATATCATTCCAAGAGTGGTTCCTATGATGAATAAGGCCGTTGAATTTTGAACGCTATGGCCATACCTACATAGGTTTAACTTCAATCAGTCACAAATAGTCCGGTTTTGCGGATTTTAGTGTGTATCTAAGATTACATGACGTACGTAACGCCAAAACCCTTCACGCGTTTTCCGTTTTACATGAAATAATGAAATTATATCACCTTTCCTCAAGGCGAAAACGTCAAAATGTTACTGTAAATAGAAAGCAGTTTCTGACGGCGTGGGTAAATTTGGTTTATTTTTATATGATAATATTAGACGCTGGAAATTAGACAATAACAGAGTCAATGCTCCTCTTTTGGGTCAAAACTTATGAATTTACCATTATTGGTTAGGCCTATTGTATGTAGCATTAATCAGATATTCATTTTCTGTAAGGCATAAAGGGATCAAGTCGACCAGTGGGGTATAATCGCTCTGCATTTCAATCTCTTAGAGACTGATTCATCTGGGTGGATCTAGAAGTTGCGACATAAACTTGAAAATGTAAACCCTATTTAAAAAACAAAAGTGGGAGATACAATGTTTCTAGTGTTCAATGCTTCAGGAATACGTATATATTACTGACCAATGTTGGTTGGTTATGTTGAACAATGTCGACAAATTGTAAAAATGGTCTGATCCACGTTCGCCGCTGATCCACGTTCGCCGATTAAAATAGGCTAGGTGTTGAGTGTCAGTGCAATCTTTGCCCCGCGATCTCTCTGACGAGATACCTAAGAGCTGACATGCATACAAATATTAATTGTTTTCAGGTATTTGATAGCGGTAAACAACGAGCCCTCGACAGTGACATACCTATTTCGGCTATTCGGACAACTCTTCGTGAACGTGCACGGCGAGATGGAAAATTTTCGCCCCCAAAAACAACGTGGAAAGAACGAAGTCGCGATATTCGTGAAGGCGCGAGGGCAGGACGAGACTATCAAAAAGAGAATGCCGCCCTAACAGATGAAAAAAGTAAGTTGGCTTAATACAGATATATAGGTCACAACACGTGATGTGTTGGCTCACCATAATCTATTGCTAACTCTGGTATAAACCGGTTCGAAACGAAGACATTGCTCCTGGGTGTCCATAAACTTTAATGCCGCTAGACAGGTAGGTTGTTAGTTACGCATGATTGGACCAGTCTCGTATTAACACATTCCATTCTGAACTAATTTGAATTATAAGTACAACAAAGCTTTAGCACTGCAGTTTTAGACCAAACTTGCGCTGTTAGATGTGTCGTCTGTCGGTCTGTCTGACCTATTGCGGCGCTGCTGTTAGGAATTTAAAGGCTTTCTGGAAGCAAGTGGACATCAACATTTGCACAATTAAGGTATTACAAACGACGAGCTTGTTTATATATAGTTTACTATATATATCAGAGATGGAACCAGGTCACCGGGTTACTTGGGTCACCATTTTCGACTAAATCACCGGATCACAGCCTTCTCTCGGTGACCCGATTTAATTTTAATCCCAAAATATAGCCAACAGCCCGTAACCCAACCCGGCGCATTACTAACTTTTGTAAATCCCTCAGCTGGCCTCTCATGGGGATTCCCCTCGGCTTTATATTTTTTACTTTCATCCACACTCTCATCTGCACTGTACTCAGCATAACCGACAAGAGCCTTTTGTTTAGTTCTTTATCCGCTCAGCTCGCGCGACGAAACGCATTGGCAATTCAAGTGCCTGTTAACTAAGCTCTGCGACGACGAGCGCTCTACATTCGCAATAAGAAGTCAGCCGGAATGCTAGAAGGTTGGTTGAAGTGTGTTGGGATGCTTCGTTGGGATGCTCATGCCGTTAATCCGAAAACAAAATATAAAGTTCCGGAGGGCAATATGTGTTCCTTTCTTTAAACTAAAGAAAAAAATTTTTACCCTAGGCTTGGCTTGCCTCTGGAGCACAGCGCAGTCTATCCTGCCATGATGTCTGAAGAACCAAGAATTTGTCGGAGCCTAGTGTATTTGGAAAAGCTGAGGTCGCTTCTTAAAAGTTCTAAAATCAATTAATCATATAGTTTGTTTGTTGGTTTGTAAATTAAGTTTTTTTAAATATATACTATTCAATCGCAAGCTTTTATTATTAGGAAGGAGCCTAAGATCTGATTCGAGACTAACTTTCCTTTGAAAGAACCGAGTTGAGTGGGACATGGTTTATGAAGAGCCGAGCTAAGGCAGAGCCTAATATCTGTCTGTGAGATACGAGCCGCAACGGACATATTTCAGGCAGAGTAGAGCTGAGCCAGAGATTGAAAATCCGGCTCTTTCTTACTTCTACTTTTTTACATCCGTTTCATATGCTAATACTTCCAGACTGTTTGTAATTAGCGTTCAATCGACGTCAAAAGACGGCACAACCACTTTCAAAAAACAGAAATTGCAGACAGTTCACTTAAAAACCTGCTTTTGTCCAGGACTGGCTAAAGGGCTAAAACGCTAGCGAAAACGAAATTGTAATTAATCCGTCTGTAATTGTGGTATGCCAAGCAGATATATTCAGTTGTTTTCCAAGTCCGTTTCTTCTACGTATTTGCAAATTATGCATCGGATGCTTCGGAAAATAGCCTTGTCATTAGCTTACTACTGTAACCGGGTCACCGGGTCACTACCATGCCCGGGCATAGAAGCGTGGTTGGCTACCGAAAATTTTACCAAACCGTAAAAGTCAGCGGTCAGCGGCAGCCATTGATGTGATTATGGATTCGCCGGGGCAAGTAATAACCATCCTTGAGAAGCAATTAGACAGGTGGAAAGAACACTTCAACAATTACTTAATTCAGAGCTTTCAACAAACCCAGTCTCTCAAGACGAGCTGTCGACAGCTCGCTGGTACGATGCAGGAGATCACTCACGACCACCGCCGACTCAAGAAATTACAAAATCCGTGCCGCCGGGTTACCTGGGTGCGTGCCAGATATGCCGAAATACGGTGGTGATGTAAGTACAAAGGCATTACAGAGACTGTTTGCAACAATATGGCAGCAAAATAAAGTTAATGAAGCCTGGCGAACAGCTGTTATAATCACGCTGTTCAAAAAAGGATACCGTACGGAGTGCATAAGCTACTGTCGCATATCTCTTTTAAGCATTGGATTTAAAGTGCTTGAAGCAGTAAACATGAACCGTTTCAAGTCAGCACGTCACAGTCAGACTACGGAGCATCAACCGGTTTCCGGCCAGGTAAGGTAAGGGCTGCATAGACCAAATATTTGTAACTACGACTACTTATACAACATCGACACGAATTATTCGGCAGACTATGGTAACCTTCGTTGATTTCAAAGTAACGTTCGATTAAGTAGACAGAAACAGTCTTTACAACATTGTTGATGGCAACGGTATGACATGTCATCTGATTGACATAAAAAGCAACTTTACTTGCAGTCTAGCAGTGTAGTCAGAATCTAAAATGCCCAATATTTGTCATTTGAAATCGGAACAGGCGTACGGCAAGGATCAGTGATGTCACCCGTGTTCTTCAATTACGCTGTTGACTGGATGCTGAATACAACCATCAATGAGGCACCGGCGACATAGGTGCCACTACAGCGTCGGACCCAGCCGTCATAACAGATATCAACTACGCGGATGACGTCGCGTTGTTAGCAGAGTCGGAAGCTGAAATACAAGCGTCAATTTGTCCACACAAGCACTACAGCCGTGTGGGTTTAAAGATAAGTACGACAAAGACAAAGGTGCTTTCATGCTACTGTGCGATACTTCCGCATCTCCGTGGACAATGAAACCTTGGGCAATGTTGACCATTTCTAGCACAAAGGCTCTACTGCAATTAGATCCCGCTGGTCCGACAACGACAGGAGTGTGGCCGCCACATTTGTATTTGATCACCTAAAGAAACTGTGACGAAGCAATGTGATCAGAGCAACAACGAAACTCAGAGTCTTTGTCTCGTGCGTATTTCGCGGTTCCACTATACGGTGCTGAAACTTGTTATCCCAATCATTCAACATACCGCAAGTTGGAAGTGTTCGAACGCAATTGCCTTCGCAAAGTACTTGGCATAACCCGACTCAGTCACAATTCAAACTGCGCTCTTGTCATATATGGTTTTACATAATTGTATTCAGGTTTTAAATTGCACATATTAAAATATTAAATTAAGTTATAATAACATTTAGCTAAGCGGTATATATATATGATGGAGAATCTTGATAATTTACGTGGTGTTCTATATCGAGTATAATAATCCTATGATGATCCTGCTACGATATGACAAGCGATTGCTCAGTTCGCATCAACGCCACCAGTTGAATGACACCCAACACCAACAATGACGACATTGGCGACAACAAAGCCAGTTTAAATGACATTTGTACAACATCACTGTCCATAACAAGCGATGAATTCGTTAAAGTACCGCGTGGATGCCAGACGAACAATATTCATACACAACATCAGAAACAAAAGCCTAAGCCGAAACGACGACCACAGGAACAACAACAACTTCTGCCGCAGCCACAACAGTCAACCATCACGTTCAACGAATTCTCCGCTCAGTAACAGCATGACTATAGCGTTGCTAACTGCCGGTCGTCACAACATGTACCACAATATTACGACGACTTTGGAATGGCGACAACTGGTGTCTTTCTACGTCCAGCCGCTCGCGCGTATTTGCTTGTGCGGCGTTTCTGCAAAGAGTATACCGAAACAGAGATCGCAGATCTGACGGTTGGAATGGAGTCGTCCCATTGCACGTGTTCAGACTAGATAAGAAATCATCGGACGCCGTTTCCATGTTGTCATCACACTATCCGTCCTGCCGTACGCAATGCCACCGTCATTTTGGACAACAGGTGTCGAGTTTCATCGCTTCATATTAAATGACAAAGACAGAAACTCGCATACAGAAGGCCATCGAATGCAGCGGCCTCCACAAAGACGACACTCAGTACAGAATTTACGGCATCTATCGTCGCGAACAATGCATCACATGTTGTCGACAACGCGTCACCCGTTGTAGTTGCCGATACTGATTAACCCGGACCACCTATACTGATCAACGCGGAGCACCTACAGTCCTGCGCATTCAGCGATCCAGTATTAATGGAGCCACCCTTAATTCAGCAAATGATTATGGTTCTAATGCACTGCAGGAGTCCTGTAATGACCACACGAATGTCAAAACTCCTTCAACACAATGACAATTTACTGACTATAACGCATTCATCAGCCAATGTGCAACTAGATTTGACTTGTTAAATGCTTGTTCAGTAAATGAGAAATCTGTGCTAATAGGCCAACTGATACCCAGTCAAAACTATACACTGTAGTTATTATCGAAACTAGGATGCTTTGTGCAGATTCGCAATCCTTACAAGAATGTGCTCCAATGACTTTTGCAACAATTGGTCAACTCTGCACAGAATGTCGAGGTAGTGGTCTGGCAGTTGCATACAGATCAACGATGTTTTATAAATGCTACAACAACTGGCATTGAGATCTCTAGCTTTGAGTTTATGCTGGGAACGATGAACTTAGACAAACGATCTATGACATTGCCGTCTATCTACGGACCACCTCAGACGTCGGTTCGAACTTTTTACGTTGAAATTTCTGAACTTCTGTCGCGACTGACTATAATTTACATGGAACTTATTATTATGGGCAGCTTTAATATCGCGCAACCGAATGCGGACTTCGGCGCAATAATAATGATATATGACCTAGTCCAGCACGTTCAAAGGTCGCAGCACTCTCCTAGGAACGTGTTGGACCTCATTATAACTTACCGGTCCACAGTCCTAGTTATTGCAACTGAGGTTGTTGAATCCGGTGTTTCTGATCGTGAACTGATTGTCGCATCAATTTGATGTCGAATACACCGAGCTGTACCCATGCGTTCCGTCAGTTATCGCAACTGGCAGTTTGTTGACATCTATAATTTCTGCAAAGATTTGCGGTGTAAGCAACAATCGATCCTCAGTTGCGTCACAATGATAATATAGACGATCGGTCTGAAGTATTCTGCGCTGCTTTTGAATATGCAATAACCCAACACGCACCGCTACGTCTAAAAGTTGTACAGCAGTCGCGGAGTATCCGTAGTTCGATGCAGACTGTGGGTGCTTGAAAGCCGAGATAAAGAAGGTGAAAAGACGTGGTATGTGTTATAAACTACATGCTGATGAATTGGTGAAAACCAACTAGCACAGCATATTTTTAGGACGATTTTGCTTTTTGATAAACATAACCGAATATAATGAACTTTGCATACCCGACTGAATATAGTTGTAACCGAACATTCCATAACAACGAACATGCTGAACTTCAATCCAATAAATATAATGCAATAATCGAAATGATTGAAAGAACCTGCATTAAATACAGTGTCCTGGTCCCGATCCCACCCAGTTTTATTAAGCGCTTCAGCTATGCCCTAGCACTAATGTTAATGAAGCAAATAAATAATTTAATTACATCAGCCACATGTCCAGTAACAAGCAAAAGTCAACGTGCACTACAAGCTGTCGAATTCTGATACCCAGGACATTAACTAGCATCGACCAGTATCAAATATACCTTACGGTTCTAAACTGCTTGAACGAGCGGTTTTTAATCAACTTCGGCACCATCTAGAGGTCAATAGCTGCAGGCTTGAGTACTAATAAGATTGCCGCCATGCACACTAAAAGCGTGCTATTGAAGCCATGCAGCGACGTATACGAAATCTCGAAATCAGGCCAGGGAACAAACTGACGGTGTGAATCTCTTTGGTCCTAATTGCAGCTTTTGACGCTATGGATCGCACATTACTTATTTAACGATCGAAAAGAGTTGGCGCTTGAGTAGAGCTCCCCATAGCTAAATGGTCACTTACAGACTGTCAGGATTGGTACCAGTTATTGAGCTAACACTAGGCTGGAAAGCGCGTGCTACAGGGTAGCATCCTTGGATCGCTGCTATTTAACATGTACAATATTCCATTAGTTAGCATTCTAATCGCAGCAGGATTCCACGTTTTGTGTTATGCAGATGTCCAGATCTACAAAAGTTTTGAATTGGAATCACTCTATATGATACTATTATACTGCTGGATGACCTTGTGGTTAGGGTTTCCATTATTTCCACTAACAACTGCAGATTAATGAATCCAAAACGCGTTTAAACTACTTTAGCCGCCAGCCCTTGACTGTTCATCTGGTAGCTAATGCTCAACCAATGTACAACCTTCAGAATCGATTTAAGTTCTAGGAGCCATTCTCAACTCGCGTTTGTCTTTCACTGATCACATTCAAAATATCTGGCGCAAGTGCAGCTGAATTTTACGTGAGATATCTTGGCCTCGACCTCGTCTGCTTTGTGTGGGATTTCAGCCTGCATTCTTCATGCCTTCGTCATGTCCCGCATCGACAATGGCAATGTACTGTATTCGAGCTTACCGTCGTCACGTCTTGTCCCACTTCGACGTTTGCTTCATAATCGGCTCGAATAGCATCATGGACGTAACGTAGCGAACACATCTCGTGTATCATGCATCAGCTGTTTTTGCTTACAAGTTAGACGATGCATTCAGGACAAAATGACGGCGCCGGTATATCAGTCACTTTCAAATTCCTCTCCTCGGTATATTCTCGAAATGAGAGCGATTTCGATTATCGGCCGCCTTGCTGAATCACAAGTACTAATCGTTAGCATTGCAGCAAATGTCAGTTTTATATACATAAGTGCAGTAATTTGGAAGTCATTACCTATAGACTTACGGTTCCATGGATTGTCAGCTGACTATCTAAAGAAACCCCGAAAACATATCTGTTTCCACGTGACTAATATAAAACCAACGGCGCTTTTGCAACGTCTTTGACGAAAAAGGCGCTTTATCACTCCTGATGCTCATCTCATATATATATGATATATATATGTACATATATATGTTTTATCATATTATGTATATATGTAATGGGAGAAAATTTCTCAACAACTAGAAAACACTGCATTTTGCATGAACTACACAAAATTTTACCTTAAGTCATGAAATTTGACGCTTAATGACTATAAAAGCAGTCCAAAGGCGATATTAATAATTTGTGTGAATTTTTACCGACTCAGCGTTTTTGGGCAAATATATGACGCGTCGTATCCGAAATTAGGCTCAATACCGCTTAAAACCAAAATTAAGAGTAATGAAAAATACACTATCATCGGAGAGAACTTTGAACATGAAGTATATTTAGACTACACCAGGAACGAAGGGATAAAAATTTTGCAAATATATAGGTAAGGTCTTTTTATGGAATCGAAGAATATTTGACGTTTTGATTTTCGGAGATAATGAACAGTAAACATGATGTGCATGCCACATAACGCGGTCGATGTATATCTAGGATATAGATTGTGCATATGGCGCATCAGTAATCATATTGTATTTATATTTGCCATGACATGTTGATTAATCTTATGTCGATGGACGCCAGTCGCGAGAATAATACTATTCGCATTCTAAAACGGTTTCGTTAATCAAAGCGAAGAAACATTTTTTAGAAAATTAAAACTTTGACCTGAATTGAACTTAAAAAATTTTACTCAATGTCGAGCCCCAGAATTTCAATTGCCGACCTTACCGAGGCCGGAGTGCAATATTACGATAGGTATTGTCTAGGATCAAACGTTTACTGTTATACGTACCGATTAATGCATTGAAATTGTTATTTTTGGTGTTATTGAATTTTATCGTCTAGTTTTCTTTGTGTTATACACCGCGTGCGTTTTGCCTTTTTCAACTCTATAAGACTGCAACTAGGTCCAACTATAGTGTTCCTACTGTTGGCATAGTTAATATTTACTGACCATGTTGATATTTTTCTTTAAATTTGCAAAATTCAAATTCGTCGGTCCGGCCGTACCAGTAGCGAAGCTAGTACTATGCAGTAAACCGACGTTATACATTTCTACGTGCAGGCTTTGTTTTCTTTTGCAATTATAAAATTATAATTCACTGCTAGCTCAGCTAACAGTATTTGGGTGATTCAGCTGATTATAGTTTTCAGAAAATGCTTGTATTTCGGTGATAAGCACCAACACCCATTTCGGTAATTGTCAAAACGTATTAAAGTTCTATAAGCGGCACGAATTGATTTTAAAATTTTAGCGTTATTATTCTAAATATATCCAATATGTATATTTCTTTAGTAAGCAGGTTGGCAGTGCTTGTGTAAGGAACTGGAAGTGATTAATTCCCTGGCAGCCCAGCTACCAGTGTTTTGCTATGCTGTATACTGTTATAGCATCGGATTTCAGGTGACAAAGCTGGGCTGTTACACTGGAATTCCATTTCGGGGCGTGGTTCACTAAGGCTTGCTAGTGTATAATATGAACAACACGACCGCCTTCTTGCTGTAAATCTTTGCTTTCTAGGCGCACACAACCTATTGCTAAACTGTCAAAATAGCAAATTGATTTGTATGCTGCTAACTCAGCTACAAGTACCCCGACAACGTATATGTATTTTAAATGTAACAGCTCAAATTTCAAATATTTTAAATATTAACACCCACTTTATAAATTTCAAACTACTGGTACGTATATAAATTTGAAAGATTTCCGATAAACAAATACCTACCCGAAAATCAAAATTTATTAATGGACGACGAGTTGTGAAGTTGCCAGCCGCTAGCCACTAATCAAAAAAATTCCGCATCAGGTGTCCTGATATTTGCCAGTTAGTAATTTTCTGGGCAGCGGAGTTGGTTGTTGATAAGGTATTTTAGCACAAATAAAGTATAAGAGCTTGGAATGATTCACTAAAATGATGGGCATTAGAAAATTTTACGAAAAGTGCAGAATTGAAGACACCAGAGCAAAAAGTAGCAGATCGACATTTGCGAAACAGTAGATTTAACATAACTGTCGTTACGGTTCTACATAATGATTATACAACAACATCGACATTGCATTAGTTCAGGCTTTAGCATGCGGCTTATCGGCGGCCAAGATCAATACAACACAATAATATTAGTAGCATTTCGCTGTTTGTTACCTCCATCTTCTGAATCTTCGGATTGTTCGTTGTCGTCATTATCAGCGAGAATCTCAACATTTGAAGTACGTTCCGGGAGCTGCTGCGTCGGATGCTGTTCACCATTAGTTTCGATATCCATCAAGCTGTTGTTTACTTGTATGTGTGGCTGGATACCTTCGGAGCGCTTTGACATCTTTTTGGGCCGTCGATTCGCTGCAACAACCAACCAAAGAAAATGAAGACATGATTATCGTAACTAATATTTGATATTCAAAATACGTACAGGGTGGCACAAGCAATTATCAAATAATATATCTAATAGTGATAGTATAGCTTGTCTCCGGAGAAGCATTTAACAGTAGTTTTGGGACAACCATATACCCAGCTGAAACTTTAGATTGATAATCACACAAATTATAACGTTCAATGTCTGCGCTCTTTGATGTCACACAATCACACATAAAGTATAAAACGTAAAACATGTTATCTAACCGTTTAACTTTACACAAAATGTTTTTTATATGTCGTTATAAACCTCGATGTCAAACTTGTAAAACGTTGCGTTACTACACGGTTGTAACAAAGAACTTATATAACCTTGTTCCGGTAACCATTCTTCGTCGTTGGGATCGGAAACCTCGTTCTCCGAACTATTAAATTCAGGCGGTAACGCTCGAAACTTTGATTTGTTGGTTGCTAATGTTGGTGAGGGCACGTGTATTTGAAGTTCTTTGGTTACATCGTAGATAATACCGTCGAGCACTTCCAATGTGATCAATTTCTGACGTCGCATTTTGAATCAGACGGACAATATACTCGTTATTCACATCTTTGCTGTATTGTTTAATGTCATCAATTGCTTTTGCAAAGCGTTTTGTGTCTTTAGGTGACACTTTAATAAATTTTTCCAATTAGGATTATCGAAAGGAAGCAAATTATTTTTATGAATCCAGCTATATTTATCGTCTCCTGAGAACCATATATGAAAATGATTAAGAGATGGTGGAGGAGTTGGTGCCGTTATTGGGTTATTAATTATACCGGGCCAGTGCTTTCTGCCCCACTTAGACCACACATAACTTCCAATTTCAAACTGCATTATCTATATACTGCATTAATTATATACTCTATTAACTGCATTAATATTAATAAGTTAGTTAGTTGTATATTACTTTAACTCTAAGAATCCTGAAACGACAGAGTTCTCCAAAAATGGGCATGGACAGAATATACTTATATTCTATTCATACACAATTTTGTAATTTCGTATATACATGACACCGAATGGCGCGGATATATACAAAAGTTTATATATACAATGAGTCGTGTAGCATACTGAAGTGGACGGTGTTAATAGCGTTTCGGTCAATCTTAGTATTTGCCCTTCAACAGCACCTTGGCGCCGCATTAGTTATCTGCGATCGGTTCAATGTGTTTACTTTACTTGATCTTGTGCAAAACGTAGCATATTGACACCATCTGCTACTTTTTGTTCAGATATTCTGGTAGTATGTTCGTGCAAAATGTAGCAGATTGACACGGTGTCGATATACTACTTTTTGCCCCCAAAGTTTCGAGAAATATGTCGATCTGCTACGAATTAAAAATTTTATCTCATCAATTTGCTACTTTTTGGCCTTGAGACCACGCTCATCGGAAAGAGCGCGAAAAATTATGTACAACAGTATTTGTATCTCATTTTTGAAATTTTTGTCGATCTGCTACTTTTTGCGCTGGTGTCTTCAATTAGTAGTGATCGCCCGGTCATGGAGCAGCCGTGACCTCGGAAAATAGAAAATTCTAAACCTGGCCATTGTCTGACCGAAACCAAGTCGGCCTGGACATTATCTATCTGTTCTTCCCAGGTATCTCCCCGTCGTGGCACCAGAAACTTTATGAATTAAATCATCACAGCTGAATATCCCAGTTTAATATCACTATAATACAGCGGTAATATTCTACATATTCGGCACATTAATGTGCAGCTCTCCGATTAAAAAACATATCACAATTAAGAGATCACAGCATTGTATATATCACAGTAAATTTCATAGTTCCAGCCAAGTGTATCATGGCTTGGAATACAGTGGGCTTATATCACAGGAAAGGGGCATCACTGTGGAGTTGTTAGTATATCAAATAAATACCGGATCTATAGCAGGGTTGGTTTTTTCCGGAAAAAAAGTCGGACCGGAAAAAATGGAACAAAACCGGAAAAAACGGAAAAAAGTAAAATTTATTGTTAGCTATTTGCTTGTTAGCCTGTTAGAAAAATAGCAGTAAACACAGTTTTATGCGAAATTGAATCTCCGTTGTTGATTATTAATGCCTTAATTACTAAAAAAGGTCTAAAACTGCAATGTGATCACACAGAAAGAACTTCATAGGCAACCGCAAACTCATATTTTTCAGCATGGTATTTGTGCGATAGCAAGTTAAAACGCTGCTGGTATATTATATATACTGCAAAGCATCTCTCACGTCTTCATCTATTTAATATTGATACAAAGGTCGCGCTGTTGGAGACAGAACGTGCGCTGGGATTCCTTTGTTAAATGCCAATGCACCTTAATTGGACAAATATAAAGTCTCTGGTTGGTTATTAAGTTCGTATGACAGTATATAAGTATTGGCTACTGAAATAAATGCGATATTTATTGAAAAATGTATATAAATGAAAATTAGCAGACCGGTGCATGGAGTAGGATGGTGGTGGATAACCACCAAGGGGTGTAATCGCTAGGTTTTTGGTTTTTCTTGGAGGGAGGGCTGACTTTATGTGTAACCACTAACTAACTCCCGTCCCATATGTATCTGTGGGCATGTGTGCCTGGCCTGTGTCTGCCTAGTTCACTGCCTTCATATGCTCGATACAAATTTCATGGCTCTACTCAGTACCGCGCCTATTTATCTTAAATTTACCATCGGGCGAGAGTTCTTTATGCTGTGGAGGAGGCAAGCTATGCTTATGCAAAGATTATAAATTTAGTCGATAGCATAGTTATACCATTTCTACCATATAAATCATACGCATGAAATGTAAATGCTGTTTAAAAGGGTGTAAATAATGTTCAAGGCTATATTTTGTTGCAAAACGGTTTTCCACTATTTTCGACTCCAAAATCCTGAAATAGTTTTTTTCCGGGGGGGGGGGGTAGGAAAAAAACGGAAAAAGCCATTTTTTCCGTTGGGTTTTCCGGTGCCCAACCCTGGTCTATAGGCAAAATAAACAAACAAGATCATACAAAAGGTGTCAAAGGGTAAGCAACGGGGAGGTAAATACAAATATATAAACATATACATATGAAATCCAGGGTGCCCAGCAGAGCACATAACACCAATACAACAGAGCTACACCCTGGCAAATCGACGAAGCACAGCCTAGAGCGCTGTTAAGTGAGAACGACGGAAGGTGCAAAAGTGTAGAAAAACGCGGAGAAAAAAGCGCAACAGGCTGGAAGCCAAGAATAACACAAAGGAGCTGTCAGTCTTTAGCAGAGCAGGAACGCCCCAAAACAGAAGGAAAGGTAAGAGAAACAACAAGCAACACGCAGCAGAGGAGGGGTAGATCTCGCAGGTATCTGGTATGATCAGGCAGGGGTAGAGGTGCTTCGCAACGGAAACACCGTTCAAAAATTGGCGATATAACAAGATCCACGATTCAGCCGGTCGTTGCCAACTTTCTTCGACATAGCAAATTTTAGTCGCTTTTATCAGCGACGTACCAAACATCAATTTGACCGAGTGCCGTAGGAGAGGGCGCGGACCCTTCAGGGTCCGATCCTTAGGGAGGTCTATCGACATCTATGATATATATTTATTATGTAGAGTTTTGACACTACCGTTTTCTGGCGGTTAATACATTGATAATAAGGTATTTCACGGATATGGATACAGGATCTCCTACTTGGTTTTTTCTTTTCATTGTTCTAAATTAAAGTCCAATTTTTACGGTAGTTGGAATTTCGCCGACCGAGGTACCTCTATATTCATTACAGTCTAATTTTTTTATATACCCAAGTCTGCTTTCAGATGCAAAAAAGTCGCGCGGTCGCTCGGCGTCCAAGAACTCAAAGGGTGGACGCTCACGATCGACGTCAAAAGGCAATAAGGGTAGCCGTGGCTCAAGGAAGAAGTAGATTTATCTGGAAACGATGCACAAAATACTAGGCAACCAAAGCACAAAGCGTTGAGGACATATTTTACATAGAGATGGAACCTAACGCTAAACAAAGCCAGTTTACTGCAGGAGGACCAACCACTTTAACCGCCGGTATGTACTTCAACTGGTGCACTTTGCAACAACCTAGAACAATGTCGGTTCACACAAGACGAAGAATAGTGGTTCATATTAAGACATCAATCCTAATTTGCTCTAAACCGGATTTCTGGTTTCTGACACGCTGCCTACGGCTTATTTTATAAAGAAAATCACCCAAATCTTGTACTTATGCTCACAGTGAGAGTAGAAATACGTCATTAAACTTTGAATCAGCTTAATAAAACTGGTTTTGTTTAAAAAGTTGTTTTAAAAAAACTGCTGTACATTTAGCAACATTTTTCGGCCGATCCAGAAAGTTATAGTGTAACATTAAATGTATTTGATAAGTTATAAAAAAATTTCAAGGTGTATAAATATTTGATTATCAATTAGCTAGATTGAGCGTAAATAGGCTGTTAATATTTTCTTGGATTTATGCAGTTTCCACGTTATATATAGTTTGCGAACCACTTGGAAATTTTGTAAACACGTAGTCAATGCTATGCTCCTACATCAAAAACGAACGGTGTTCGTCCCACCGGCTAGCACGTCTTTGAGTCCAAGTGTACTTGGATGTATATTGCCTTTCGCTCTAACGTTTTATGTTATAGAAAGATCATGTATAGAAACCGAGTCAAATACAGTGACGAAGTGACCCCGAACGGATACCAGGATCCATCTCTAATTTTTTAGCAATCAGCGGCACAAAATTTACTATATATACGTTCATGAATTGTATTTCTTAAATATGCTTAAAATAAAAATTATATTGACTGTAAAATAGAAATGGTTGTAAATTGTTCCGCATGCAATGTGGGTTGGTTATATTTGGAACGCTAACCTAACTGCTGACATCACATTTGTTAAGGGGAGTTCGTACATCTATGTATTATACACTCTGAAGAAAATCTTCTTACTCCTTATGGCCCAAGTAACCCTGAGGAGCGTTATAGTATTGAAATCAATATTCAAATGTCTTGCAAAGTAGTTTACGTACTGATGCTGTGCTGTCATTTCTAGGTGATTTGGTTTTAATTTACTAAAGCACGCGTGATCTCGCTAAAAAACTTTCATTAAATTTAAGAGAATATTCGTTGATTTTTGCACCACTGGGGTATTGTTCTAAAATTTAGAGCACTTGAAAAATTAAAAAAGAATTATTTTTCCAAAATAGAAGCCTTAGTTAAATTTTAAAGAATAGTTCTTTGAATTTTAAAGGGATAAATTCTGGTGGTGAAAAAAAATCAAACAAAATTCTTTAACTTCATTGAAAGTAATTTTGAGTGACGATTACGCGACTACAACGCTATAGTTAAATAGAGCTTTTTAGGTCGATTATGAGAAAGCATCATTTTCGCCTAAAACGTGTCTACAAAAGTCTTAACACAATATTCATTTGTTCCCAGCGACGATGTCAGCACTGTTGAGATGTCGTTTCAAGATCCGCTACCTGCTAAATAATCCAGTAATTTTACACTTTAGGACCAGATCTACGTAAATTTTGAAGTGTTAACCATAAGGCCAATTTAGTTGAAATTTTCATAATTTAACATACCGTTATGACGCACATATACATTTTTTCAGGACGTTTACAAAATTTTTGCATTTATAGCATAACAGCAGGGAGTAACCGGATTTCCGGTTCCAGTTCCGGCGAAAATCGTGTTCCGGTTGCGGTTCCAGCAAAGGGCAAAAACCATACCGGAATTCCGGTTTAACAAGTTTGTTTGAAATTTTCCAGGTTTTTTGCTTCATCTGTGATCCAAACATATGTAATATATATATTATACAATGATCAAACTCCAATACAACCAAGCAAAAGAAAAGATTAACTAAGCAATTTGCCGTTTGAAACGTAAGTAGGGCACATAATTTCAGTAGGAATTTTTCATAATAACCTGCAGGAGTTTGTTAACAAATCAAAGCCTGGTCGTTGTTTGTAGCCGCTATTTTACACATCCAGAAGTCTGTTGGATACGTTTCAATTAAACCGGTCCATTTCGGTAACAGAGTATGGCTAACGCAGAAGTACTTAAGGTATGCTTGGCTAACATAAATTGCTTCAAGAACCCGCCAATGCGCTTGTAAACTTGGTAAATCAGTCTACATTGAAGTAAACTAACGTTATCTGCAACGCAGCTAGAAACGGCTTTCTTGGCAAAGAAATGTATTTATTGAAACTGTACGAGCAGCATCACAGTGTGTCTCATTTATAGCATTCTGATTAGAAAGTTATCATCATTATCATCTAACTTACGGGCACTGTTTGTCCAACGCTAGCCTAAACAGTGTACCTTATCAGAAAATTACCTTCTATCAATTATTTTCTCTTAGAATCATATAAACCGATAATTTCAAGTTTTCTACAGAACATGTAACAAACGTATGTGTAGTAAAGAAAGGCGACTGGAGATAGAGCGAAAGTGTGAATTCTACGCTCCAAGCTTTGTAAGCATAATCGATTTGACGCAATATACGCAATGTTGTATAGTGGAAGGCATTTTTTGCTCTGGGTGTCCAAAAATCGACATATTTGATCGATAAATAAACATTATTAGCTTCCTCAGTCTCTTTAAAGTAACAGAAAGGCAATAATACCATCGCAAAACATTAAGTTTTATGTAAAAGTTATTTTTAATGCATTAATCCACTATACCTTCATTTCTTCCTTCATCTGTTTTACTATATATAAATTTCGAAGACCAAGTTCCGGTTCCGGTTTAAATGGACGGTTCCCAGGGACCGCGGAACGCTTTTTACCGAGGGGGGGCACACACTGTTGTTTGACATATCATCATATGCTGAGAAAAGTATTAACTAAAGTAAGTTAGTGTAAGCAAACAAAAGTTCTGATTTCATTTCTTTACCCTACCACGCCAGATGCCAGCTGGGGCGAAGGGTATATACTTTTGCTGGGGCGATCTTAAAGTTCCCAATAAGAAAATTAGTCGCTACTGAGTCTTCCATGGGGAGCGAGAGGGAGGGGGGCGCCGCCCCCCTGGCCCCCTTTGCCGACGGACCTGGGAGGCACGTACCCCTTGCCCTCGCCCCTTGTTCCAGGTCCAGGTCGCTGGGGGATATCACAAAATATCCTATATTTACCTAGATTTATGTTCCTTCAAATAATATGTTTCTTAAGCTCTAAAATTAGTTGAAAAGCAAAGCTTGCAAACAACATGTGTAAAAAACAACATAAAAAACGTAAATGTAACAGGGTCGTTCCGACCCTGTCACGAGCATTTTGGGAAATCATACACAAAGATTATATTGGGACAGGTTGGCACATGACCGTTCTGTACAAAGACGTCACAAACCGCATTGAACCGTTTTGTATAAAATATAAACCGTTTTGTATAAAATATAAACCGTTTTGTATAAAATATAAACC
>JASANE010018854.1:0-21203 GCA_030248225.1 Trileptium ribeirensis
GGGTTTGGACGTGGATAGGGAATAGTGGTACGGTCTCTTTGGCCTGTGAGCAGGTGACGGAGCCCTGGGGACCTCAAAGGTAGTACCTCGTAGACTACGTGCGCAACCCGTCCGGCAGGATCAGAACACATCCTGTGAAGCGCTCCTGCGGCTTGCTAAGCTCCGTCATTTCTTGGGCCTGACTCGCGTGGGAAAAGACATTCGCGTGATTGAAACCCATCAGGTCCGCCCCCTTGAAGTCACGATAGCCGGGGTCGTATGGGCATTGCGTCTGGGAAGTGCGCAGTGCAGCAGCGTCACGTCGATATTACATAAGCGATAAACGAAGGTCACCTTCATCCTCTGATCGAGACCTACCACTTTGTTGTTATGTATGCATTTTTGTCACAGCTGCCGTTTTCGAGCAATGAGCCAAAGTTTAGAAAATATATACCCCAAATAGTGAAAATTTTTACATAGAAAGTATATATATTTCTTCTTGGGGAAGAACTATGGGATTATAGGGATATTTGACCTGCTAAACAAGTTAGTCTCCTTGTTTTAAAAAACCATACTGGCTATGTTATTAACTCTACATAACGGTGTCCGGGCAAAATATGGTAAATTTTTGCACTTAAAATAGTCACATTTCGTTATTTTTCTAATATAGATATATATGAGGTCAATGGAAAGTTCCTATAGGTTTTCAGGATTGCTAACTACGATAAAAACAATTATAGTTACGTCGTATAAATAAGGCAACTATATACTAGTGGCCGTATTACGTAAAAATCACTTTTCAGGTTACAATTTTTCTTAAAATTTGTGATTCATAAATTTAAAAAGTTTTTGTCTTTTTGGTCAATGAAAGAAGAAATAAATAATTCTTCGGTTTTGATATAAAAAACTGAAATGACCGTAGCATTGCCATTGATATGTGGCCGATGTAAGATTACTATCATGGGACTTTAAGCAGGCTTAGGGACCTGAAATTGGAACTACAAAATCGTCAATAAGAGCAAAGTAGACACACTCACTCTGTTTCGCCTAGCTTTGTGAGTTACTAGTAAAAATTGAGATAAGTTACGTTTAGTAGTGCATCCTAATTAGGCACAAAGCGGTTTTTGTTGTTTTCAGTCGACTATTCGGACATCAGACGTTTCGCTATAATTGTCAACAAAATGGCAAAAAACGAAGGAATTGACAGGTTCATACCCTGCTCATTATCGAAGACATTTGTACCACCGTTGCCCCGGTTTCCTTAAACGGGGGCCGCTGTTTGGCTTCCCATCCGCCGCATCCCCCTTTTGCACGTATGGTCGCTGAGCTTGTTGGACGGATCCGGCAGCAGAGACCAGCGCCAGTTTGATAACACGTCGCCATTAGGTACGATCGCTGGCTTTGTCGGTGATGATTTGGCACGGATTTCGGCTTTAATTAGTGGCCCCATACGTATCCTTGAGAAGTGACAGGTACTTGATAACGGTTTTGTGCCATGTCGTTTTTGCAGCTGTTGGTATGCATCTCCAGACCAGATCACAGGGACGAATTCGCCAATCGGTCATTTTTCATTCGTGCCATATCACTGTCTTTTGATTGGTGCACTGGCGGTTGATATCTACATTGCGGAGTCTGTGACGAAGGCTGATGCCAGCGATTGTTCTGTGACAGGTCATTTGAAACACTTCAAGAGCGTCGATATCGGCGTTATTACAAAACCATGACGAGCACCCTTATAGCAGTGTTGATAATACAGCTGTGTTATATACTTTCATTTTCGTGTGCAGATGAATTTTTGGCCGGCGCCAGAGGACTGTCCGAAGCTGGCCGATTGATGCCGTCGTTTTAACAATTCGGCTGGTGACGTTGGGGGATGCAGCAACTTTTGTTCCGTCGATCGGTGACCCAAGATAGACAAATTGGTCCACCATTTCAATTATGGCCCGTTGAGTTAGAGAAATGGTTCTGGATAATGTATTGCAAGTAGTTTAGTCTTCGATGGTTTGATTGCAAGGCCGATTACTCCGTCATTGTCAGAGATCCGGGTTACGTACTAACGCCTGGCAACTTGCTTCATCCGATTGGTGTATAATGTCGTCGGCGTATTCAAGATTGGCAGTGAGCATGTCCGACCTTGACTTAGCCAGGATCCGTCTGTTTTCTGGAGAGACAACACTCCATCTGTTTCCTGGACAGACTTAGCCAGGATCCAATCGAAGACGAAGTTGAACAAACCAGCGATAGCACACAGCCATGTCTTACTCAGCCCCGGCCCCCCCCGTCTGGCCTGGCCCCCTTTTCGCGCCTCCCTGGAAACTGTGGCTCACCACTTCGGTTTTTAGCATCAAAAATGCTCGAAAAACGTTCATTTTTTACAGTTTTAGCAGCTTCCTTTGGTTTTAGCCCAAAAATGCTGGACAAAACGTACATTTCACAGTTCGATTTTCAGTCCCAAACGATGCTCGAAAAAACGTTCTTTTTAAAGTTGTGCTCCATTTCATGCCAACCCCCCCCCCCGGGTTTTTTGCTCACCATTTCGTGTCCCCCTACGGTCCGGAAGTCAGCTCACCTAACGTAATAACAAGAGCGAGAGAAGCAACGAACACCTGGTTCGACGGGCTTCCCGAGAAGACGCTGTCCAGTGACCTTTTCGTCAGTTCAGTGATCATTTTGACGAGGATTTTGGTCTACGGCTTTGCAGGATGTGGTTTTAGGAGACCAGCGTTTCTTGATATGAACTCCAAGGAGTCGAGCGCTACTTCGTTTTAAAGCATCCGGATTTTGGTTAGCTTACCTACCCCAAATGGGTGATTTTAAAAACTGTTCAATCGGGTTTCCGTCTACGTTGAAAACTATGTTATGCACCCTTAAGATAAAATATATCGATTTACGCGATTTGCGAGTACGTATGCATACTATGAAGGAAGCTGATATTTATAACGACATTAGACATAGCTTTCAAAGGTTACGTCCAGGTTCTCTTTTTCAATTTTCGTAAAAGGCTTTAACTTTGACCTTTCAACTTGCACCTGATAGTACTTGTCAAAACCGAATTTCGCTCCCTCCATCCTGGGTCAAAAGCACTTCGTTTTAACTTGGAATTGTATTCGCTCTAATATGGAATTGTATTATTAACATTAAGCAAACACTCAAAATTTTCGAACCAGCAACTCGCATACACATCGTTCGATTGAAATGCAGCGATCATATCAGGCGAGTACTGTGATAAAACCCAAATGACATGACAACAAATTACACTACGAATACTAACGTATGTACTGTTTTGTTTTGATTCGTTATTGATCAAGGAAAATGTAGGAAACATTGCCGCACATTATTTTTAGCATTATTTGTTGATGTTATATTTAGCACTTCTTTGAGTGTTGGAAGATCTGCTGCTGTATTATAGTTATTTGTCGTATCTTACTGTTTCAGATTAGAATGGGTCGAGATAATAGAGCCGCGTACACGGGAGCATATGTATGCCAATTTAACTACTGGGGAGTGCGTATGGAACCCACCACCAGGAGCAAAAGTGTAAGTGCCTTGGGTGCATTATAGTGTTTTCTGGTGCTATTTCCGGTGACATTTAGATTTGGTTCATAACACATATACTGCAATGCAATCGTATTTGTTATTAAGGATCGTTTATCGGGCCCAGAGTTCATGATGAAATTTTGTAGAAGAGTATGACACTCGGTCACACTCGAATATATAAATTTCCTTATCTGATGGTATGTACACTGTCTGCCCAAGAATTGCAGGAGATACCATCCAAGGTTGTCAGGATGCAATCGACAACCCTTGGGAGGTACCAGCACTCAGAATGAAATTAAAACAGCAATAGGAGCCATTGGTGATTGCTACTCCTCCGTGAATTTCATTGGCTATTGGTGACCCGGCCCACAAAGAAACTGGGGCAGGTAGCCGCATCCTTCCGGAAAACTTCAATGTTTTGGGGGTAAAACGATTATTTTAGATCATCGGATAAGGGAAAGTACATGATTATTACCGAAAGTCCTACTTTGCTGTAAAATGTTATCTTGCACTCTTATTGGAACTAAATGTCCTTCGCTATACTACTTAGTTATCGCACGATTAGAAAATTATTGTGCTAGTAATTATATATATATCAGGGAGTAACCGGAATTCCGGTTCCGGCGAAAATCGTGTTCCGGTTGCGGTTCCGGCAAAGGGCAAAAACCATACCGGAACCGGAATTCCGGTTTAAAAAGTTTGTTTGAAATTTTCCACGTTTTTTTGCTTCATCTGCGATCCAAACATATGTAATATATATTATACAATGATCAAGCTCCAATACAACCAAGCAAAAGAAAAGATTAATTAAGCAATTTGCCGTTTGAAACGTAAGTAGGGCACATAATTTCAGTAGGAATTTTTCATAATAACCTGCAGTAGTTTGTTAACAAATCAAAGCCAGGTCGTTGCTTGTAGCAGCTATTTCACACATCCAAAAGTCTGTGAGGTACGTTTCAATTAAACCGGTCCAATTCGGTAACAGAGTATGGCTAACGTAGAAGTACTTATGGTATGCTTGGCTAACATAAATTGCTTCAAGAACCCGCCAATGTGCTTGTAAACTTGGTAAATCAGTCTAAAATGAAGTAAACTAACGTTATCTGCAACGCAGCTAAAAAATTGCTTTCTTGGCAAAGAACTGTATTTATTGAAACTGTGCGAGCAGCATCACAGTGTGTCGCATTTATAGCATTCTGATTAGAAAGTTGTCATCATTACCATCTAACTTACGGGCACTGTTTGTCCAACGCTAGCCTAAACAGTGTACCTGATCAGAAAATTACCTTCTATCTATTATTTTCTCTTAGAATCATATAAACCAATAATTTCAAGTTTCCTACAGAAGAACATGTAACAAACTTATGTGTAGTAAAGGAAGGCGACTGGAGACAGAGCGAAAGCGTGTATTCTACGCTCCAAGGTTTGTAAGCATATTTGATTTGACACAGTATACGCAATGGTGTATAGTGGAAGGCATTTTTTGCTCTGGGTGTCCAAAAATCGACATATTTGATCGAAAAATAAATATTATTAGCTTCTTCAGTCTCTAAAGTTTCGGAAAGGCAATAATCCATCGCAAAACATTAAGTTTAATGTAAAAGTTATTTTTAATGCATTTTAAATCCACTATACCTTGATTTCTTCCTTCATCTGTTTTACTATATATAAATTTCGAAGACCAAGTTCCGGATCCGGTTTAAATGGACAGTTCCGGTTGCTGGTTCCGGTTCAGGCAAATTTCGGTTCCGGTTACTCCCTGATATATATCTTCTTCTCTCGTTGAGTGTCCCCACCACGGACTGTCACGCAACGTCTCAAACCTAACACCGCGCGTCCCCTATTACCAAAAGCCCGCTGCAATTCCAGAATGAGAAATTACATTCCTTGTTTCGCAGTGTTGTCCTTCGTCTTTGTAATTTTCTAATATGTGGTGTTTTAGAAAACATACCAGTGAAAATCAGTGGTGGGAGCTGTATGACCAAAAAACATCTCGGTTTTATTATTACAATGCAACGTCGCAAAAAACGGTGTGGCACCGGCCGCAAAATTCGGACATCATTCCTTTGTCCAAGCTACAGGTAATTAATGATTTTCAGCACAAAATACCGTGTCTTTTATATGAATTTTTATACATACTGTCTTTTTATACAGATAATTATAAAAGGCTGTGAAATATAAGTTGGAAAGGTATACACTTAGTACGCTGGCTTTCCCACGAAGATCGATGGGGTCCCTGGAATATTGCCTTTCACCATGGTACCCCTTAGTAGAGTCTCGCGAATTATTTTGGTCCCCTCTCCTCAGGTACCTTCGTAAACGACAAAAATTAACAAATTTCTCGCTTGCGGTGCAATAAAATGTGATAATTTAATCTTTTGTAGCTTGAAAAAATAGCTAACTTCCCCACGGGGATAGAATTCACTAAAATCGCAGTCAGCGTTGCGCTAAGTTTTAAAGTATACATTGTTGCGAAATATCAGGGTAATTTATGTGTTTCCTCATTTGCAGTCTCCATGCTAGTTCGACCTCAGTTGGTTCTGAAGTAGCTGAATTTGTCGTCCGTAGTGCTTCTCAACCCAATCTTGAGTTCCTCAGGTACTTTCGAGCCAATTTGGCGAAGTTATGTACTGATACAAAATAACCTTCGTATTTATTGCAGTATGAAAATAATACAGCATACTTTATAACACTGCACACACCGATTCATCAATGATATCGGTATAACATTGTCAATTATATTTATGGCTTACGTCGTTTATCTACATGATTGAAATTTAAAAAGATCTGTTGAATTTAGTAGATTCGGTCAACGATATGGCAATTATCACGGAAAACTAGGCTGTGACGTTACATTTCAATATCTGTAGGTAAAATAAGTGCAAACTGTCGTGTTTTATGTAATTTAGCTGTCGACTATTATATCACTGCCATATCAAACGAATATTTGCGTGATACATATCTCGTGTTTGTTTTGTGTTGTTTCATTTTTAGTTACTTAAACATAGTATTGTATTGTGAAATGACTTCATATATTTGTGCTTTATGCTGCTTTACTCGTAAATAATTTATATTTAAATGTGGAGAGGTTATAAAGACTTCAGAAATTTGTGTGCTAAATTAGGAGCTGCTTGAAAATATGTTTATATGACAGCAGCTGTGCATCTGGATTGTGTCAAATATTGAGTTCTATATATAGGGAAAATAAGTATTTATAGGAACTTTCTAGAAGTTAAAAAGGTGAACTTGAAAGTATATTATTTAATTCGATTTAAAATCCTGTTAGAGTGCCTTCGTTGTTGTTGTTACTGCTGAGATCTGTATTTCAAGCCATGGCATAATAATAAAGCCGTTGGCAGAAAAAACATCATTCAATACAAATAGCGGATAGGTATGAGAAATCAAGGGAACAACTGCAACAACATATATCATACGCTATGCCCTTCAAACTATTCAAATTCTCTCACAGCGTTGTACAGTTGTTTCGAAGTAACTAATGTAATAGCCGGAAACACGAATGGCGAATTGGAAAATAGGTGAATGGTTCTCTCGCAAACCCAAACCAATAGTTTATTTGTTTTACTATATATATTTATTGGTTTATTGGGGGAGAGGCTACCCGGCTACGATAGTTGCGGTAACCATTAGTTTCTCCATTGTCCCTAATTTTTCATTGTATTTCACATTTTCCATAGTTTCTCTACATAATTTTGTAGTTTTACTCATGATCAGTACGTAGTGACACGTAGTGGAGAATTTGTGCTGCAGGGGTGAAATCTTTTAAATTCCGTCTGCGTGTGTGTATGTGTGTGATCGACCATAACTCGAGAACGACTTAACCCGATTATCATGACCTTGGGCTCATTCGAACCGGCATAATCAATTTACCGTGTACGCTTCCGAGCGTTTTTTTTTGATTTGGGGTCTGGTTCCGGGGTCAGGGGTCAAAATGTGGGGTTTTTACCCCATTTTAGTACCCTTCACGGAAGCAAGGTTATTTTTATCTTATCTTTCGATTTTTTCTCTGGTTTGTATTATTTCATAGTAAAATGATAAATGCCTATGTCTCGTTTTTTGTTTTTCGATTAAGGCTCTGGTTCTCGATTTATGGGGTTAGAAGTACGGGGGTATGCAGTACCAGTGGTTCCTCGACCCAAAATTTGAACATTTGTTCTGACGTCTTGAACGGCTGATAAGTTTCACCTTAGGGTTTTCGGGCATGGGAAACTCATTGCTGGGGCTGGTTTTGCTCTGTTATTCATGGCTTTATGGGCACGGAGGTATGGCGACTCATGGTTCGGGCTCAGAGGTCAAAATAAGGGGTTTTACCACATTTTAGTACCCTTCACGGAACCAAGGTTATTTTTATCTTAGCTTTCGAATTTTTTCTCTGGTTGGTTTTATTTCATATTAAAATGAAAAATGCCGATGTCTCTTTTTTGTTTTTCGGTTAAGGCTCCGGTTCATGGGTTTGAGGTATGGCACTCTGATTGTTTCTCGACCCAAATTAGAAAATTTGTTCTGACCTCCTGGAAAAGTTTCACTTGGGGGTTTTCGGGCATGGAGAACTCATTACCGCTGTCGGTTTTACTCTGCAACCCATGGTTCAATGGGTCCGTGGGTATGGCACACTCTTGGTTCGTGGTCAGAGGCCAAAATGAGGTTTTTCACCTCATTTTAGCACCCTTCACGGAAGCAAGGTTATTCTAAGTTTACATTCGATTTTTTTCTCTGGTTGGTTTTACTTTATGGTAAAATGACAAGTGCCGATGCCTTTTTTGTTTTACGATTAAGGCTTCGATTGTTGAGTTATGGGGTTTGAGGTATGATGCCCCAATGATTTTCCGACCCAAAATTTTTTCTCTGGTTGGTTATATTTTATAGTAAAATGACAAATGCTGGTGCCTTTTTTGTTTTTCAATTAAGGCTCAGGTTCTAAAGTTATGGGGTTTGAGTTATGGGCCCCAATGGTTCCTCGACCCAAGATTCGGAAATTTGTTCTGACGTCCTGGGCGGCTGAAAAGTTTCACTTGGGGGTTTTCGGGCATGGGGAACTCATTGTCGTGTCGGTTTTACTCTGCGATTTATGGTTCCATGGGTAGAGGGGTATGGCGCCGCCATGGTTCATCGTCCCTAAATTCCTAATTGTACTGTTACGTCCTGGAAGGCTGATAGATTGAACTTGGGGTTTTGGGGCATGGGAAACATTGCGGTGTTTCTTTTGTTCTAACTTGTGTAGTATTGTGTGATATCCACATATAGCATATCGACGTGTGCTATCGAGAGCTGATTGCCTTTGCATGCAAAAGGTGTAAGTATGCCTATACTTCACTACGTTCTGCAATCTCGATAGAGTTATTAGTTGCTTTAATTTTCCGCGGTGCGGCGCCGCTTGGGGTAAATATAGATTAGAAACTACGAGCGTTAGGGGTGATAACTCCCTATGGGCATATATATGAGAAACATCGTATTCATGGTGTATATGTGGAGTGATCTTTTTCAATTTCAACGGGTTGCTACACAATTTCCTCCGTTGGGTGCTTCGACACTTTAGCACGTTGTCCTTCGGAACTGAGGGTTGCCAAGTCATGAAGGATCGCGCCCGTGCTCTGCGCTTTTTCTACTATTTGTGTACTGTTGAGTGGAGATTTATGTCGTTATATAATTCTGGTCTAAGGGTAGCAGTTGTCCAAATTAAATTATCCGACGATGCCAGATTGAATCGACAACATCGTTGTCTATGCTGGTCGTAATAAACTGATGCCGTTGCGATTCGATCATGCCGTGTTGTTAGTCCAGCCATATACTTAGCGTAGAATACTGATTGGATGGATCTGGCCTTTTCTTGAATCCAACCCAAGCCCGAAATTCATCAATATTAAAACTTACAGAGGAAATTTTGGCGCCATCCGACACAGCTAGAAGAGGCGGTTCCGCATTATATTCATTTCTGCCGTATTTACGACTAAATATTTTTCTATTATCAATGAGTCCAAAAAATAGAAAAAAATCTCGTTAAATTTGTAATTTTTAATTTGTAATTTGTAATTTCGAACCACATACGTATATGATCTGAGTTATAATGGTACCAAAATAATTATCACAGTATCTTCGAAAATGGCAAATTTAAGCTTGAGGTATTCGAGAAAGATCAGTTAAGGATGTTTAGACATTAAATAACTTTAATATATAGAGATGATTACCGATAGCCATGTGCGGTTTTATTGAATTCTAATGTGACTAAAGAAACAGGGGCTACCATCATAAAATGCTTGGCTAATGCGACAAGATACTCTGCTGGAAACTATGTGTTATCAAGAAGATTGTTTAAGTTATACATATATCTAGTATGTATATATATATGGTGTATATAGACTAATGATTTCACAAAAATGAAGAAACATGTTTTAAAATATTCCAATGATAAACACATTTTAAGTGGTGCACAAAATACTTCGCAGTCGCTAACAATTATTGCTCGTTATTAAAGATACGTTCATCAAAAATTGTAAGCCTAAACATAGATGAAACACAAAAAATACTGTAGACCAACGGCATCGTTCGCAGTTTCAGTTGGTAGCGGTCGTTTTTTGTATTTTGTTGTAAACTGAAAGGATAGTGGAACACTGGCTTATGCTGACGCGACTGACCCTATAATATAGGGAGGATTGTCGTGTTGATAACGTATAATTTAGTGTATTTCACATAAGATTATAAATTAATCAAAAGGAGCTTGCCCCGTTTTTTGCTTTAGTTCCACCTTAATATCAATAAAAGAATAAAGTTACTTTAATAAAGGTGAGGCTCAGGCATATACATGCGGCAATAGTTTGATATAAATTACTGAAACAAATATGTAAGGTTATAGTTTTATTTTACGCGATGTTCTCTTAAGTAATTGGTATAGCCAGTCCTGTGTATGGAAATTGCTTGCTTTCACAAGGCAATTGGCTTGCTACGTAAGAATACAGCGGGATTTTGAGGCAGACATGTGTACCTACTAAAAATAATGATAAAAGCATATATTTTTCTAAAATTAGAATAGAAATTATTTCGTGTGTAATATTATAAAACATTATAGTCTTCTGTAGCATTGCAAACATTGCTTCAAACATGACAAACACGATACAATCACTTCGAAGGAAAATTTATCCAAATCGATCTACTCACTTAAAATTTACAGCCAGAAATGCCTAAAATTGGTGTTGATTTAACCTTTAATACGTATGGGTATAAGCGTAATATTTCTTCGCTCTATGAGCTATAAGACGTATGTTAGCACTGCTAACGTGAGATCATTGTTCATATTCATTGAAAATTTGAGCCAAGTGTATCAGTCCGTTATCAAGTTGTAGACGGCAAAACATTAAATTTTAGGTTGGTTTTGGTCTAAAACTAGAGATTGTTTAACAGATTCTGGGCAGCCGGCAGCGATATACACAAAATGCGTAATGCCATATACGGACGACATCCATGACATCTAATAGATAAATTCTACCCATATTCGCCAACGCGTTCCCATGTTAAAGGTGTTCTGGCTCCTTCCACTTGCCGAAAAAAATTGGGAGAATTTCCATAGGGACCGCTATGTTCATTCTCGGCGGAAAATCTAGAGTGGAGGGTGGCGAAATTTCAAATTTTTGACGCATGTTTTAAGATTTTTTACTATATGTAGTCATTTTCGGCACTTATTGTATTATTAGGGGTCGTGACTAAATCACTCTGAGGCTACTGAAAGGTGTTTCCTACCCAATATTTTTGTTTTTGTATGTTCTGAACTAATATCAAACATGTTGGATTTCCGGGAGTGGGGCGGGGCGTACATATGAGGATTTTTCGAGTGGGGGATCCCATCTCCTCATAATGCAGAGACCAGATGCTTCAATATAATTTTGCTAATTTACCTGTTACTAGCAAAAAAACTAGCTGTGTTGTTAATCTTCGTAACAATACCTATTTAGAAAAACTTGTGAAAATTTACATCTTAATAAATAATTGTGTTGGCGTTCCTAGTTTAATTGTATAGATGCTTCAATTGTGCATGATGGCTGTGAGCGTAAATATAATTACACTAGAATATATTTAGTGTTATTCCGTAAGAGGGAGATTTGTGTTCGGAAAAAACTGTGTGTAGGGACCAAGTGTATTTAGTCAACGGTAATAGTAAGTTACTGGTTTGGCTTGTTTTTCGGCGGCTGCGCGAGTATTTTGTTCTGGGTCTTTAGGCAGAAAAACTTTTCGACCAGGTTACAACTTTAAACCGCCAGCTTGCTGTATTCAACGAACTGACGAACCACTTATGTTTCAAGAAACATGCTTGATAAAGTACGAGAAAGGGTACTGCCATAATATTTGTTCAGCTTGTTACGCTGGGTCCTTGCTAAGCCTCTCTTAATTGGGGTCGCCGTTCTCAGCACTGGGGACCCTGACCGGGCATGGGAGTAGCAAAATTGGGCTACAAATTTGCTATTTTGAGGTATATAATTGTCAGGAAATTTATGGTTGATACTAGCCTTTTTCGAGTGCTAATAGAAAAATATAGTAAAGGAGCAATTTTAGAATAATGTATATTAATACCATACGATAGACCACTGTAGCTACAAATTTGTATTACTATAGATTAACCCTAGGCAACGTAGAATCTTTGGTGGGAAGCCGACCTGGGCTGTCCGACTTGAGCAGGAAAATCAGGGCGGTGTCCAGTTTAGCTAACCCAGACAGTCTATATTGGCTCAAGCAAAATGTTAGCTATTCGTCGTTTCCCTGCTTTTGGGAAAACCGTAAAACCTGGAAATAAAAAATGACCAAGGAAAGTTTGGTTAAAACGACAAAAAGCTATAAAATTGAGTCAAATTGAAAGTCATCTAGTGGAACACACCTATCCTAATCTATTACGAATGTAAAATACATTGTTTTAAAAATTTAATATTAATGTTTCAATAACAATGTGATGAAGTTGAAATTTCAGAAATGTGCTTTGCGGTCGTAGTTTAATATATCTGCTATAAAATGCTAGCTTTACATTAGAGAATGCTTGTCTAGAAGAAATTGTTGGTGATTTAAATTACAATTATTAGTGATGATCAGGGATGTTACCATATCCGGATTTCCGGGTGAAATTGTGGAATATATCGGATAATGCGGATATCCGGCTGTGGAGAACCATATCTTAAAACTCCAAACATATTTAGACTTCGAAGACAGTACACTAGACTTCGCCATTCACTATTACAGCTCTATTTTATGTAATATTAAGGATTTGAGATATAAACAAACATTGTTCTTTTGATAAGATGCGTTTGCATCAATTTCATCATAATACGATTAAACGGGCGATTATTTTTGTGAACAGTTTTTAATTTGTAGTAGTCACTTTCATTGTCGCGACTCGTGAGATATCATTTGCGAAATACGGGTACTCGTGGTTCCATACTTCGAAAAGAACCTTTAAAACCAGTTTTTGGGCATTTTTATCCCGAAGTTGGGGGCGTCGAAACTCTTAGAGTTCAACTAAAGGTCACATCGACATTATTTTTTATTCACGGAACTTTTCACGATTTTCCCAAGTAACGTTCTCGGTGGAAACTAGACGCGTTGGTTTAAACAAGCTTCAACAGCAAAGGTAAAATTCAAAAATTTGGATTATCCAAAAAATCACTTGAAATTTAAAAATCTGTTGGTCTTAAAATTTCATAATCCTTAAAAGTTCGAAATTTCGAAGGCTTACTTGGTTAGATTAAAAACCCTCCAAAAATTAAAACGACAGATTATCTGCGAGTCAAAGTATTTACTTTAAGTAATACCATATATATCATAAATTAGTTTGCGGGGAAAAACGGTAATAGTTTTGACATTGGAAGTATTTTGGGTTACCAACAACTCGTTAAACCGAGACTGTTATGTGAAGTGCTTTTGTCTCGTTAGTCTAGATAAATACACTGTAAAATTGACCGCATAAGCCCAAAATATATAAACCCAAGACAAAAAGTCCCTTCTTAAAGGTCAGGAAAAATATCTGTAAATAATGTATTTTGGGCATTCTCGAATCATACGTTTGTGGCTTCTCTAACAGTAAATTTTTTTGGTGACCGAATACCATGGGCGTAGCTAGGAAAAAAATTGAGGGGGGAATCGTTTGACTCAGGCCGAGATCCTATGTCGCTTCGTTCCTCCCGGCTGATATGTATTTGCCCCGCAGGGCTGAATTTGAGATTTTAAAGTGAAAAAGCAATTTCCAGGCTACTCCGATAGGAAAAGTACAGTCCAGAAAATTGAGAAAATTTTTTGCTAAGGAAAGACCATTGGTAATTTTTAAGGTAAAAAAATCTCGGGGGGGGGGGGTAGAATTCCTCCCCTTTACCTCCTGGCTACGCCCCTGCCGAATACAATGTCATGATATCGAGATATCCCGACGTCGCGGGTAATATCCAGATATCTTTGCAGTGCATGTCTCTCATAATTACACTTTATGTTCATATTAATTATATTGCTTTGTGAAGCGTAAGCTTAACCGAACCAGTGCAGTGCCATCGATTGCGCGGTATGTTACGATAGTTAGTATGCGAAAGCTCACACTCGCGCCCACTAATATTGGTATGAATATTGTATTATTTGTGTGATAAATGTACGTAGCTATATAATTCTGCGTTTGTATCAATGGTGAGAATTTCAACTCGGTGGCTGGTGGGTGGGCGGCCCCAAACACGATTACAAACGTACTGGGCAGAAATGTTGCAGATCCGGGCAGAGCCGATCCTGATTTCCGGTGGACTGTGTCGGGAAATTCGGTTCGTTCTCAAATGGTCAACAGTCGAATGACTAATACATAATTCGATAACCTTGTGTTCGTTTTAGAAATTTTTGTCAGGCTCATTTCATATATGTGTTTTTATTTTCATATCGCATGTATCCTTTATATTTAGCGGACCCACACTTGATTACAATCGGACCAAGCCCGGTTGGCTCGAATTTTTGGATGTCCTCGATTTCCAACCGTTCTCACCAGTTGTTTAAAAAAATTTGATTGTTTGATATTGAACATACCCATCTGGATCATTCATTGTACTAGGGTGATTGCATGTTTACTTTGGTAATTACGTGCTGTAACAGTGAATTCACGACTGAAATATCCAAATCGTGTTTTGAAACCGTGCCCTATAACAGCTGTACATCATACTGCACATATCACACATTGAGCAATTATTCTCTATGGTATTGGAAAATCCTAGAATGCCCTGGAGAAACAGCGAATTTCACGCTGACATCATGTATTCGAACTGGGATGTCCTTGCCTCTGAATTTAATAGCGATGACACGTGCGGCTTTAAATAAAACCCATTTCTCATCTAGCGTTCTAATAGCCTGCTTTCATGTTACATATGTTACATGTTTATATAGCTTGTTTTCTGTTTGCTTGTTAGCTGACGATGCTGTGCTTATTTTTTCGTTTGTCGCGGTACGATAAACGCTTTTGTAGTCATTGATTTCTTTGGATCTGAAAAAACTATCGTGAAGCTGTGTATCAGTCTGTATGAGCAATGAGCAGTATAAACAAAATGACGACACATCACACGCACACAAGATATCACGCCTAGCAGTCGTCATCTGCCACTACCAACCACGACGATGACAACGATAATGTCCTCCTTTTAAAATCGGGGCGCTTGTTTGCTGTATGCTCGTTTGGCTGCTGCTTTTGTGATGCCACGTTGTGGAGACGATTTGAAGAGTGCCGGTTTTGAAATTTTTGTTCTTTTAAATTACCCAAACACACACAGCCTTGCCGCGCTACTAATAGCAGCATTTCGATGCGTAAAGCAAACGGAGCATTTTAATAAAAGGGTATTATACATAATATATATAATGTGTACCTACTTCTATAATGGATGTGATTCTTCGCGTTTTACGTGTATTTTTGGTATCAAAAACGGAAAATCGGGTTGGTATAAAGCATTCTTATATTTATGCTATTTTAAGAATGTGCAACTACAATAGCTTTAGAATAAATACATGAATAATAAGTTTCTGTGGAAACAAAGCAGTTGTTGCTGTCGATTTTAATTTTCATGCGATATATGTAGTTGTGTGCTTTATTAAACAAAGTGTTGTAATAATTTATTTATTGTGTATGCGAGATATGAAACTTATCTGCGCCTAGTATTAACTAACCAACCAACTTATGCGCTATACGACTAACTAACGCACTGTTCGGCTGGCTCCTCCCTGGATCAGTAGAGCAAGAGTGAGTTGACATTTACGACGTGCGCTTTGGAGTTTTGGGCCTTCTACAGGCTAAAATGTAGCCAGCAGTGCCGTAATATTATTTGAAAATAAACGCGCTAAAACTATACGCCTGGGAGATCTTTTAGGCGCGGAAATATTAAAATTTAAGCATCTATTAGTTTGCAAAAGAATATTTTTACCCGATGTTAAGTCATGCAAATGGCTATGAACGCCAAATTGATGTCATCACGCTATAGATGTAAGATAATTATACTTCAGTCAGTCGTTGCGGTCTAGTGATTCTCCAGATATACCAGTTCTGCTAAATTTTATCAGAATTTGGCCCAAAAATATGTAGTTCATTCTCTGACTCTCCCAAACACTATTCTAGCGCCTTCGCGTAGTTATATAGTTTTAGAACACGAGCTGTAAAACTTTGAGCAAATTCGGTTTCAACATTTCGTAGGTATAGACAATAGCAGTTACATTCTGACAAGATTTAGACTTGTATAGGTTGGAAAAGGGATGACACAAATGTTCCCTCAATTCATGTAACTTTATTCACGTAACCTCAATTGTACCTCAAACACGCCATATTTACCAACGCATTCCGAAACGTTTTGTGATTGCAATAAAATTGTTTGGTTTACATACAATTTTTACTCCTGCAAAAAAATTTCCTCCAAATAGACTGCCCATGATTTCCTTACGTATAGAGTATTGTGCAAAATAGCCATACCCCTTCGCGTCATGTGTATTAAGAGAATACCAACGAACTTATCCCAGTAAATATGTTTTCTTTAATTATACCAGTATTTTGCCAAAATCGGTATACTCCAGCGTGGCACGTGCAGTAAGAAAATATACTCAACTTGCTTATTCCAACAAATCGGTGGCCATGATTTCTTTACAAATAGGAGTATTGGGGAAAAATCGGCGTACTTATACCTGGCATATGCAGTAAGAAAATATCAACTTGCTTATTCCAGTAAATTTGTGGCTGTGTTTTCTTTACATAAAGGAGTATTGTGCTAACATACCCCTGCGTGACGCTTGCAATAAGAAAAAATCTAAACTTAGTTATTCCAGCAAATCTGTGGCCATGACTTTTTTTACATATAGGAGTATTGGCCAAAACCGGCATACTCCTGCGTGGCACATGCAGTAAGATAATGTCAACTTGCGTATTCCAGAATATCTGAGAGCATGTTTTCTTTATATATAGGAGTATTGTGCGAAAATATTCATACCCCGGCGTAGCGCGTCTAGTAAGAAAAAATCGAAACTTGCTTATTCCAATAAATCTGTGGCCATTATTTGTTTACATTAAGGAGTGTTGGAAATCGACATACTTCTGCGTGGCAAGATGCAGTTAGAAAATCTCAACGTGCTTATCCCAGCAAATGTGTGTTCGTATACGATAGCGGACAAATTTTGGCAGCTTTTATTGCGGAAGCAAGTGTTTGTTGGCGTTTTGCCTTCAAATACTGTATCGTCAGCATGAAATCTACATCATGCACACAGAAATATTAAGCCTTTTTCATACAACCATTTCAAAGGTTCAGGTGCTAAACTAATGATTTAAATTTATTTTATACTCAAAAGAGCGCTGTTTAATTTAGACACATCTTCCGATCCGCTCTTATGGTATACTTATAGCGATTGGATTTTGTAATTAACCTGGAATTTAAATACATTTGTCTATTTATATGGAAAATACTTTTTTATCTCTAGGCTATCAAGACAGGTTCATGTCTAAAAAATATTTACGTCTGGACCGATACTCATACAAACACAACATTTAGGTGATACATGAAGCTCGAGCGATCGCTTGTTTGATCAGGCTCACGTTATTGTTTTCAACAAGCCAGGGAAACTACATTTATAACATTTCAGAATGCCTACAACTCGCGTCTCGGAATTGTATATTTATAGGGGAATTGAAATTCCAAGCGGCTATACTACCTAAACACTAATCATAGTCAAAGCACAAAGTCCGTTTCTATGATAAGAAAAATAGTGTGAGATGCTACATTCGTGGTTACCATGATGTACGATGTATTATATACCGTTATTAGGAATAGCAATTCCTGTAGACACGCAGTATCTAAACATTTTCCATTTGAATTGCAAAGCCCTTGGCATTTGAAATAATTTTACGCTTTCCTCTTCAAGTTTCAAAATATTAAATGATTTGACTCAGCTTGAAACATAGTCGGAACGGACAGAAGACTTGGTTCCCTAAATGAATTGGACACATGCTAAATGAGTCCCAATACCATCTTTCTCGTGGGTTCCACTGATAAAAACTTTGTGGATTATATAAATGCAAGTGTAATGATTATATAAATGGTATTTTCATATATACGTGATATCGTAATGTAGTGGCTGCATATTTCGTTTACAAGGGACATCTACATACCGCTGTAGATTTGTTTCCAATTTGTTTCGAACCTACTTTAGCTATAATGTAGCCATAGTTACGTATGGTGCTGTGATTAGCATGACGAAAGACGATACATCAATATTAAACATATATCAAGCCATAATCAGGATACCGTTTTCGTTTACGGCGAAAAGACGTTATTCGGATTGCAATTCCGGCACAACGCAAGAACCACACATGAACCGTGATTTACGGTTAAATATTTTGTTTACAATCCGTATTTTTCTCTATTTGTGCCCATAACATATATTTTTATATGTACAGTTATAGATTTCCTTACATAACCAGACATATGAAATTTTAACTCAACAAATTATCTTCTAAAAATAAGTATGATAGTTTCTATGGGGTATTTCCATTGAGGAACCGGAATTCCGGTTCCGGCGAAAATCGTGTCCCGGTTGCGGTTCCGGCAAAGGGCAAAAACTATACCGGAACCCGAAATCGGTTTAAAAATTTTGTTTCAAATTTTCCACATTTTTTGCTTCATCTGTGACCCAAACATATGTATGTAATATATATTATACAATGATCAAGCTCCAATACAACCAAGCAAAGGAAGAGATTAACTAAGCAATTTGCCGTGTGAAACGAAGTAGGGCACATAATTTCAGGAGGATTTTTTTATAACCTGCAGGAGTTTGTTAGCAAATCAAGTTATCTCGATGCTTGTAGCAGCTGTTTTACACATTCAAAAGTCTGCGGGGTACGTTCGAATTGAACCGGTCCAACTTGATAACAGAGTATGGCTTACGTAGAAGTACTTAGCGTATGGTTGGGTAACATAAATTTCGTCAAGAACAAAGCCAGTGCGCTTGTAAACACGGTAAATAAAATTGAATAGAAGCACCGGCCTAAATTCAAGTAAACTAACGTTATCTGCAACACAGCCGGAAACTGCTTTCGTGGCAATGAACTGTATTTATTGAAACTGTGCGAGCAGCATCACAGTTTGTCTCATGTATAGCTTTCTGGTTATAAAGTTATCATCTAACTGACGGGCACTGTTTGTCCAACGCTAGCCTAAATAGTGCCTCTGACCACTGATCAGAAAATTACCTTCTATCTATTATTTTGTCTTAGAATCATATAAATCAATAATTTCAAGTTTCATACAGAAGAACATGTTACAAACGTATGTGTAGTAAAGGGAGGCGACTGGAGACAGAACGAAAGTGTGTATTCTACGCTCCAAGTGTTGTAAGCAAATTCAGTTTGACGCATACGCAATGGTGTATAGTGGAAGGCATTTTTTCGCTTTGGGTGTCTAAAAACCGACATATTGATCGATAAATAAACATTATCAGCTTCCTCAGTCTCTTTAAAGTTTCAGAAAGGCAATAATCCCATCGCAATACATTAATTTTAAGGTAAAAGTTATTTTTAATGCATTTTAAATCCTCTATACCTTCATTTCTTCCTTCATAGGTTTTACTACATATAAATTGCGAAGACCATGTTCTGGATCCGGTTTAAATGGACGGTTCCGGTTGCTGGTTCCGGTTATTCCCAGTTTTATGTGTGTGTTTCGTAGATACCGTTCCGGATTAGGTTTAAATGGACAGTTCCGGTTACTGGTCCCGGTTATTCCCTGGGTATTTCATGCTTACTCTTTAGGGTTGTTCATATTAATCTTGCGTTAACAAAACAGTTGTATGACCCATTCACAGACCTATGATACATATGTTTAAATTTCAAATTTAACTGGTTCAACTTGATATGCACACCAGAGTATGGATAGCTTAGAAGTACTTAGTAGCTCATCTGTAGAAAAAGTAGAATCTAGAGTAATCCGTCAGATTCAGGGAAACCAATGTTTTAGGATTCTTTTGCGGACTAACATATAACAACCGTGAGTCTACTAAGCAGCAGCGTTTGTAACGGAAAGAAATCGGCTAGCATTTATATTCTTTCGAAAGCAATTTACGTAGGGATGCAGAGTGGAAGGTGTTTTTGCTATTGGAAAGCCACCAAAACTCGAGACTAGGAAACGACCGAATATTCGGTATTCGGCCGAATAGTAGGTATTCGGTATTCGGCCGAATACCGAATAGTTGACTGGCCGCTGTTAGTTGAAAAAATAGTCAAAATCTGCCCACCAGATATCCTAATTTTACTGCCGGAGTCCTGATAATGATGCTGCAGACCGCTAAATACGACCAACGTGTTACAACTTTGGTAAGACAAAATGCGTTTAAGACTCATCAATTCAGTTCGCAGCCGGATCGAATGTTCTGATCACCACAGTTATGTTCTTCATCAGCCGTGCACTATCTCGTTGCCATAATAGTTGCGAAATTAATACTTTGGGGTGTAAATGCAGCAGGATTTGTTCGTTTTCTTTGACACAACGTGAATGTGAAGTGAGACATCATGCTATGCCGTTCTACATACCTACATAACCCTAACCCTAAGTCTACCGCCCCCGAACACCACGCACTGAGCCGTTCTTTTTTTAACGATATGACTTCACGCACCAATTATCGCCGTTGTCCAGATAATGAAGTTATAAAAAAATCAATATAAAAACAAAATTATAACTTCAACCTAACAAACGAGGGCTCAAAGCAAATAAATTCATCGAACAAAAACTATCGTTGAGTCAGCAAGACAACACAAAACGACCTGTTGCATGGTGCACGTACATACAGTGGTGGATTTATAGAGTTATAGATTTATAGATTTCTCATCATACATAGGTGTTGCGAACAACTATTCGGTATTCACTATTCGGCCGAATATTCGGTATTCGGCGAAATTAGGTATTCGGTCGTTTCCTACTCGAGATACCCCAAATTGTCGACGAATAAAGTATTTGAAATTTTTTTTAGTTTCCTCTCCAAAGCGCCAGAAAGGCAATATCAGTGCATTGAGTGTTTTAATTTTTAACCATTTTTAACACATTTCAAACACACGCTTGATTTATTTCTCCCTTCATTTACTTTACAGTATATAGCTGTTTTTATAACACCAGACTCAAAACTCCAATATATACCAAACTGAACGAAGTAGATGACAC
>JASANE010018856.1:0-12833 GCA_030248225.1 Trileptium ribeirensis
TAGAAAAGCAAACACGTAGATAGGGTAAATTTTGCAAAAATTGGGGGTAAATTTTGCAAAAATTGGGGGTAAATTTTGCAAAAATTGGGGGTAAATTTTGCAAAAATTGGGGGTAAATTTTGCAAAAATTGGGGGTAAATTTTGCAAAAATTGGGGGTAAATTTTGCAAAAATTGGGGGTAATTTTTGCAAAAATTGGGGTTAAATTTTGTTAAATTTTGCAAAAATTGGGGGGTAAATTTTGCAAAAATTGGGGGTAAATTTTGCAAAAATTAGGGGTAAATTTTGCAAAAAATTGGGTAAAAATTTAAAAGGGTAAATTTTGCAAAAGTTGGGGGTAAATTTTGCAAAAGTTGGGGGTAAATTTTGCAAAAATTGGGTAAATTTTGCAATTTGGGTAAATTTTGGGGTAAATTTTGCAAAAATTGGGGTAAAAGAGGTAAATTTTTCAAAAATTTGGGGTAAATTTTGCAAAAATTGGGGGTAAATTTTGCAAAAATTGGGGGTAAATTTTGCAAAAATTGGGGGTAAATTTTGCAAAAATTGGGGGTAAATTTTGAAAAAATTAGGGGTAAATTTTGCTAAAATTAGGGGTAAATTTTGGAAAAATTGGGGGTAAATTTTTCATCGAAAATTTGGCAAAAATGGTAAATTTTGCAAAAATTGGGGGTAAATTTTGCAAATTGGGGTAAATTTTGCAAAAATTAGGGGTAAATTTTGCAAAAATTAGGGGTAAATTTTGCAAAAATTGGGGGTAAATTTTGCAAAAATTGGGGGTAAATTTTGCAAAAATTGGGGGTAAATTTTGCAAAAATTGGGAGTAAGTGTTGAGCAATTTTGAGTCCCTAAAAATTTCAAAAATTTATACCTCCTGACGATGTCCCCCGCCGACCGCCTGATCGCTTCTTGGGAGGACTCCCTGGAGCACCCGCTATCCCCATGTCACATCAGAGCTCGCCCACTTATGGTTTGGATGTGGTGGTGCATAAACATGGGTGGGGTAGTCAGGTTCATTACCCACTTGGTGGGTCATAAACCCGGGGAGGTAAGCGCGAAAACGATCGTGACTTACCGCGGACGAAAACCGGCAAAGCTGAAGAGTGGCAGATCTTCAGGAGAGTCGATTATCATCAACTCTTGGTAAGACCAAGTATAATAGTCTTCTATAAACTAATTTGCTTAATTTTGATGTTTAATTTGAGATAGATACAAAATTTTTGATCAGCGATAGCGTGTTTAGCTATCGTCAACTAACACAACAACCGTTTACCATATATAAGTTGTAAACACGCCTAAGTATAGCAACAATACAGAATCTAGACCCAGTAGCGTTTCGCAAGGAATTCATGAAGCTGGTGTAAGCGTTTTGTCATTGTAAAACAAGACTTCGTGAAGTTAATACGAAAACAAAAAATCCAATTCTAAAATGACGTCATTTGGTACAAAAAGAAAGGTGTTTTACTTTGGGTAAGCAATGTTATCAGCCGCCATACTTGCTTTTTCTTTGTCATTTGTTATTATCACTAGGTTCATGCTTAACCCGTTATATCTGGCGTAATTTACCGGTTGGCTGGTTTGACTTATCGCTGGTCGTCAAAAATAATCTTCACAGTATATACTCCAAATTATCACTTTATAAATGTCTATATTTATACAAATAAGAATCATGACCGGAACACGTGAAGTCCAGCAATCAGCGGATTAGAATGTTTCCTCTGAATAAGCGTTTATACATCTTTTACGACCAATATATGAAAACTAACGACGATGGGTCATAATTCACTGTAGCATATATGTGGCATATATGTTATCTTAAACTTAATGACACCATACAAGAAATAATGTTGCACAAATTGCATCTATATATAGTTTTATTACCAGGCGTGAAAGAATCCCAATCTATTTTGAAAGACCTTTGTCGAGATTCTTCTAAGCTGTAGTATTTTCTTTCCTGAAACATCAATTATTGTGGTAACAAACTATCACGACTACACAAGACGATATATATATAAAACTTGAATTGAGTTTGCAACGGTGATGAGATCTTCGTAGCTCCTTTGTTATCATAACCACGTAAGGATTGAAATATCTACACTTGTTGAACACAAGTGTGGATATGACGGCGGCGATAAGTGTGGCTTGGGGGTCCTACGGCTTCGGACCCCTACCCGCCGCCGCCCGGCGCCGCCAATTTAGCAACACTTGTGGTAACATCAGCAAAAATTGTGGTAAATTAGCTGTCAGGGAGTCTATTCCTCTGAGACATATTATGATATATTTAGGTGATACAAGCAATAGCACAACATATGATAAATATACAAGTTGCTGCACATGAGTTCGCTGGGTAAGACTAAGATATTGGACCCTCTAAAAAGTAAAGCTGCGAAAGCATATAGGTATGTAATATTTACATTCGAAAATAGGCGGAATATACCCCTATTACATTTTTTAATTTTTTGTACCTTCTAGGGCGTCTAAATGCACTAGAAGTGCACAATAACCCGTTTCAATAATCCAGCATTAAGAATACCTGAGTGATTACCGCGATACTAATAATAGAATGAGGCATTACAATTTAATAAATATTTAGTTGAATGTAAACATAAATAAGATATAAAATACTTTCCATATTTCTCCACTCTTTTTGTAATTTATTACGTTTACTAGTAAGCAAAGGCTTACAGCCCTAAACTTATACCTGAAAATGCAAAGTCTGGACGCCATGAATTTTACAAATTGTACAATGGCACAGATAACGTTTACCAAGTTTTATGATATGATAATATATTCAGCATGGACAAATGAATGTACAGTTAAACAACGTGGATAAAACTACGTTGAATACAGCTAAACTATGGTGCACGTTACAGCAAGTCACTAAATATTAATTTTAAACTATTCCATGCATGTTATATTTGTATATATTCTTCTTAGATATCTGTGTGGAGCATATCTGTGGAAGTTCTACCGTATGTAAACTGGTCGTCAGTCTCACTTTACATCCTTTCTGCGTGAAATTTTGTGGTACGTACCCCTAACCCTCTGTACCGTGCGCAACGAAAACCAGTGGCCAAAGATATAAACTGTGGACACACTTTTATATTTTCGTAATGCTCTTCGCGAACTTCCTGGTATTCTTCGTTAATATCTTCAATTAGTTCCTGCTTTAGTGTAGCATCCATTAGCGATGAACACTGAAACATAACGAACTAAAATGACGCAAACGGTTTCGCAATTTATGGTACAAAGGAACGATGGTACAACCTTGTACTATTCGTAGGCGCTTACTGCGCGTTGCTGTCTTCAAAGTTCACAAAATCAGCAACGCTAACCATGTGGCGCTTCATGCGCCAAACTTGAGCTGAAGCCACGTTTTTATTATTAAATAGCCGTTATTTGTACAAACTCTTTATTTTGGTGCATTGACCATTTTCTCATGTGTGTTTGAATTTAATCTATCACAATAACAGTAATACTACGCACTTTGAAAACAGCGCTATCAAATGACCTACGAAGACCGTCTATGTCAAGTGTTAGTATTGCACTCATCTCATCGCGATAACCTCCCTGTACGTTGGAAAATGCATCGGCTCTAAAGGTATATGTTACCTTTCCTGAGGCTTCCAATTTCACATCGTCATAGAAAATATTAATACAATGAAAAATGGGTGGTAAATTATGTAATTTAACTCTTTTGTGCCGAAATTAATTTGCCTATCGTGCAGTGTTTGACAAACTGAAGGTAGCATGAATTGAACCCACCGAAGTACGCAAACCACTGACATAGGCGTTGTAGTTCGTTTCCTAAAGACCGAATAACACCGCACGTGCAAACAAACACCGCGCGACGAACACAGTCAACACAAAGCATCGCGTTACGCGCTGATGCAAATGTGCTCGAAAGGGTTTAGCGAAAACCACTGAAACAATTTTTTTACTTTGCGTTGCAACATTTGCTTGCATTTGTTAATATTTTGCAAAACATATCCACATTTTATTACATGACTTTACATATATGGGAAACCAGGCCTAAGAAAGTTTTAGGAACGTGCAAACATAGGTATCAAATGTAGATAGCAACTTGATGATTCGTTGAGCAATGTTTGTAAACATACTCGATTGTTTGATTGATTGGTTGATTTTTATTTTAAACTAAATTTTGCGAGTGCGCGCACAGACACAGGTAATAAGTGGGTTAGTGCTCGAAGAGCCACGCCGTTGCTTTCATTGTATGTTTGAATTTAAATAAATTTTTTATCTGGAAGATTTTTGACAAGGTTTCCAACTTTACGGCCGTAGCCCAGCAAATTTCGCAAAAGCGTATTGACTTTATCTAACGAGATATAAATCGCGTGAAGTTTTTTAAATTCACAGTTTTGCCTGGAATTATAAATGCTGGTTGTCCACGTCTTTGTAGCATGAGCTGCAGTTGCTAAAGTTGAACGCCTTACTCACAACCAGAAAAAATATTTTGTCGGAACTTCAACAATTAGGAACAGTCAGTAGATTTTGCACATAAATGTATGATTATGTTTTCGCTCCGGAAGTATGATTTTAGTATAATTGTGTAAGGAATTTCGTTAAAGAGTTTATTGCATGTCATTTAGTGCACATATTGTACAACAAACATATATACAATAATTTTGTGACATATGACACAAATTTATGAATTTTAATATAGTGTTGATATGAGTGGTACATAACAGTCCAGTCCAATAAGCCTGGCTTTACCGGTAGTACATAATGGTGTTGGTAATACTATGACCTTGATGTCATTTTGTATATCTCACACAAACGTTTAAGTTTACATATGCATTATGTCGTAACTGAGCACATCAATAAGTATGGAAAGTGTTACTAGTCCTTCGCGTATACAAATCACTTAACATATTTTGTGTATATGACATGTTACAAGCTGAGATAGCTCGGAACAATCATTTTCGACACAAATTTTACTGTAGGAATATGTTTCTAACCAAGAAATTCAATCGTTCATATTCTTAATTTTCTAACTAATTATTTATTACATAATTCTGACGGCGTTTGAGCAACTCAAAACATACATTACTATTTTTACAACAGAACATTGATTGTATGAGAATATATGAAATGCAGTTGTTCAAGAAAGTGATCGCTTACAACAACTACACTCTTTGATGCATCCAGAACATGAATCACAGGGTTAGAGTAGACCGGTGCTATCTTGACTGCAGTATGCGTCCTGAAATTTGTGTACAATACAAATGAATCGTTGCTGTCATATATCAGCAAGGCTTTTGACAAAGCGCAAGTTAAAAGAGGAACGGTAATACATATAGTTTTACTGTATCTATTGTTTTCACGAAAAGGTACTTTCTGAAAATATTTACGAGGCTAAACGGACGTTGGTCTTTATCACCAATAAAAGTATTTTATATACTAAATTCGAGGCCAGAGGTGTACGTGTGCAGAATGTTTGGAACACGCGGGTACCCACGGAAATAATAGGCGAATTTGAGTGCTGAATATGAAATTAGAGAGACGTACACAGCTATATTGAACATTAACTTACGAAATGAACCGAATATCAGCCACATTAATGTTAGCCATGAAGATATACATGATTATTGTGCATTTGGCAAGTAACCCTGAGGTGTTGTACGTTATTACATTAAAACAAGAACAGCTTAGAGCGATATAATAAATTGTTGCAGAAATATTGCCATTTATGTGTATTTGGGTCTAATGAGCCTTGTGAAAACCTAATTTTGGTGTAACCTTGCAGCGTACATAATAACAGCAGCTGCACACTATTCGAATTTATATAGAGTGCAAATTGCTATACAAAATGAGACCATTAACACCCCTATAGCTCGAGCGGTTGCGGAGGTATTATCGTTTTGTTTGTTTTGGGTCTCATGGGCACTTTGAAAACCATTTCCAACCCTGTAACGTAAATAATGACAACAGCAGCACACCATGTTCCGCTATATAGAGGTCAAATTGCTCTAAGAAAATGAGACCACTATCACTCATATGGCGCGAGTAGTTGTGGATATATCTTCGGTTTCGTGTATTTTGGTCACAGGGCCAGTAGAAAACGATATTTTGATTATTATAAAAAGAACACTTTATTATGAAAATCTTCTTAAGCGATAGAGATTCGGTTGATGCACCCATGAATCTATGAAACGTCCCTTGATTAGATGGCACCGCAGGCACTGGCCGATTTAGAAGTATGGCGAAATGTATTTCAATCGGGGGCGCTGACGTTTCAGTGTGGATAGGTGTTTCGTTTTACTATGTACAGACTTTACTCTGTATCTTTACACAAATGTACATAATACATTGTTTTCACCGCTTTGTTTACACCGTAGGTAATACCAACCATTTATTATAATTCATTGTCTTCGGGTCTTCGCAGTTTATAGCCGTTATCACACATGGTCCTTTACATTTTTTTAATCTGCTAGGCGTTACGACGTATATATGTTTTCATAAGACAAATGTTTACTAGATGCTTATATTCCATATTAATTATTTAGGCTGGACATAATTCAGCACTAAGATCAGAAAATATAGCTGTAAAATTTAAGTTCGCACGTGTGAGTTTCATCGAGAGGTTTTTCGATTTTCGAGACGCAAATCGCCTGAAATGACATACACTGTAAAAATTTGAGCTATACGTTCAGGTTATGTAAGATCATAGCAAATTACTGACTAACATTAGCATGAAACGTGATACTCGCTGAAATCTGCTCCCGAAAAGACGGAGATATTTGCAAATCATAGTTACAGATGCGCAGTCTTAAACTTATTCTATACAATTCAGCCAATTCCCTCAATCGGTTCTTGAAACATAATAATTGCCACAAAATTTCACGAATTACATCGTATAACATAAATCGTCAAAATGCCAGCTATGTGATCTATTTTACTAAAACGTTTATTAAAACAGTAAGATTTTTGATTTTTAATGTTTTATAGCGTATCATATTTAATGTAGTACTTAACACATTCTGTGTATGAATTCTAGGCGATGCCCATCATTGCCTACTACAAACGCCAACATGTGGCACGTTCACCGTTAGCTTTAGCAAAAACCTGATTGAAACCTACTTTTTGCCGTATTAGTGTCTTGTATTTACTTGGCGTAGACCCAACGACAATAACTATATATATTTTGTTGTATGTATAGATATATACATACAAACAAGGAATATGACATAGTTTTAAATACTGTTTCCAAAATTTAAGTCCATACTTCAAGAGAATTGCGCTAAACAAGAATGAATAAGTTTGTCCCTTTCTTGCTCGTAAACTATTTGGGAAGATTGTTTATGAATTCTTCGATGAAGTTTTAATTTATGTGATTTCCGTAGTTGCATTGACTGTACTTATCTCTGAGTTCGTTGCGTATATCCAAACTCATTATTGCACCAATAAAAAGTGTTAAGTGCTAAATAAAATACAATCATATTATTGACTTTCAACTTACTTTGATGTCGTTGCCCCTCCAATTAGTAACGGTTGTTTAAGACCAGTTCGTTGCATTTCTTTTGCTACATGAACCATTTCTTCAAGCGACGGAGTGATAAGGCCAGACAAGCCAATCATATCTTAAGTTATAATAAATTTGTTTGTGCTATTCCAACAGATACTTCTAGCTATGTTTAGTTTTATTTTCTGTCATCACAGTTTAACGCTTTGTATGCAATTTTATATAGTGAAGCTCTTAATCAACTTCAGGAGACAATGTAAGACTCAGAGCACGTCTGATAGATCAGCTATTTACTGAAGCAAGACACACAGACAATTCCTCGATACAATAGACAGCTTTACAATATTCTTCTAATGTATAAGATGGTTTTTTAAAAAGCCGAAATATTCACAATAAATATAAATATATTGGGACAAAATGCTGCTTCTTTGAAGCGGTATGTATATACTGACATTATTTGAAGATAATTGCCGAGATCTTACAATTTAAATAACAAACTACACTTCAATTGTAATTGGCGCGGACATCAGCGCGTTTGTTCAATGTAAAGATTAATCGCAAAGTCAATTGCGTCATCTCAACATTTAAAGCACATTACTAATAAGAGTAGAAAATAATCCAAATTGTATAAGATCTAAGTGCTAACTGAACATGGTACATTATATTCAGTGTAACTTGGCTGATTATTTTGTTTTTGTCGACTTGATATGAACGCGGGAAACACATATTGCTGTATGCTGTCTATACTATATCAGTTTCACCGTGTAACAATTTATTAATGTTTTGGCTTGAGCTAAAATTATCGTTATTTATAGCTAAAAATTTAAGCGAGCAACCATAGTTTCGATTTAGGCGTCGCCTATGGATGGGGTACTTGTGGCGGCTGCATGGCTGGCGGGGGGTCGGGTGAATTGCCAGTGAGGGAGCACCGCTTCACGTCGAGGGGGTCACTGACGCTCCATGGGATAATCGTCCTCCTACCGCTATGAGCATGTAAGCGCTCAATTCATCAATTTCCTAAGATATTTCCAAAACAATGTGAACAATGAAATCTTATAATCTTTATTTTGAAAAAAAACGCATGCAACATATTAATACCTGCATTCTCTTTGATGGCAGTTTCAAGAATTTTTTCACACGGCGTCATTACTCCAAGATCGATGACTCTAAAATTATTGCATCCAAGAACAACGGCAACAATATTCTTTCCTATGTCATGGACGTCTCCCTTGACCGTGGCAATAACTATCGTTCCGCTGTATGGACTCTCTTCAACAGCTTCGGGATTTTTTAATAGTTGCAGCTTTAACGCTTCTTCCCGCTCTGCTTCCATAAACGGAATGAGATGTGCAACAGCTTTCTTCATTACCCGAGCTGATTTTATCACTTGAGGTAGGAACATTTTACCCGAACCAAATAAATCGCCAACGACGGACATGCCCTTCATAAGTGGACCTTCGATGATGTTTAGGGGTCGTGGGTAGGCTTCTTTATTTTGCCGGGCCTCTTCAGTGTCTTCTACTATGTACTGATCAATACCTTTTACCAACGCATGTGCCATGCGGTCTTCCACTGGATTTGACCGCCAAGTAACTGAACTTTCATTTTTTCTTTCATCCTTCTTCAAACTCTGAGCGTACGAAAGCATTTTGTCAGTTGCGTCAGGATCTGTATTCCATAGCAATGTTTCACAGAGCTGTAGTAGCTCATGCTCAATTTCAGAATAGGGTGGAAGCTTTCCAGCATTAACAATGCCCATATCCATTCCATTTTTGATTGCATGATACAGAAATACGCTATGCATTGCTTCGCGCACTTTTTCCATGCCACGAAATGAGAAAGAAATATTTGATACCCCACCGGAGATTCGGCAGCCTGGTAATTTTTCTTTGATTGATTTAGTTGCTTCGATATATGCGACCCCGTAGCTAGCATGCTCTTCCATTCCAGTTGCAATTGTGAGAATATTCGGGTCGAAAATAATATCACTTGGGGAAAAATGAAGCTTCGAGATGAGTAAATGATATGATCTTTCACAAATTTGAACTTTGCGATCACGATCAGCAGCTTGGCCTTGTTCGTCGAATGCCATTACAACAAGCGCTGCTCCATGATGTCGTACAATTTGAGCTTTGCTCAAAAAATCCAACTCACCCTCCTTCAAACTCAAGCTATTAACAATGCATTTGCCTTGACAACATTTGAGACCGGCTTCGATCACAGTGAAATTTGAAGAATCGATGCACAATGGAACCTTTGCAATGTCGGGTTCAGTTGCAATCATATTGCAAAATTTAGTCATACACTGTACACCATCGATTAGACCATCGTCCACGTTTATGTCAAGAACTTGTGCCCCGTTTTCCACCTGGTTCTTTGCGACTGCCAATGCTTGTTCGTATCGACCTTCCTGTATCATTTTCGCAAACGTCCGAGAACCTGCAACATTACAACGTTCACCGATGTTGATAAAATTTGTATACGGACCTATTTGCATTGGCTCTAACCCAGAAAGCTGGGAGTATCCTTCAAACAGCTTGTCCGGCAGCTGCCGAGGTTCAATGCCACGTATAGCGCTAGCTGCAGCGCGAATATGATCAGGAGTTGTGCCACAGCATCCACCGACAACATTGACTAGACCACTTTGAGCAAACGCCTCGAGATGAGATGCAAATTGGTCAGGTGTTTCGTCGTATTCTCCTAACGTGTTTGGCAATCCCGCATTCGGATAACAAATTACGAACGCTTTTGTTACAGCACCAATGGCTTCGATGAACGGCCGCATCTCTTTCGCACCAAGTGCACAATTTAGACCGATACATGTTGGATTGCTATGCGACACGCTAATGACGAAAGCTTCACCGGTTTGTCCCGACAAAGTTCTTCCACTTTTGTCGACAATTGTTCCAGATACAAAAATGGGCACTCGTTCATATTCGTTCCTGTCGAATAGCGTTTGAATTGCGAACAGAGCTGCCTATAACGGAAAAATATTTCTAATAAAAGCTAATTAAATTAGTTTATCCGCATTCACAATACAGCTCTTTACAAATGTGGTTCTTTGCCTCACCGCTATTGCAAATCCTGGAACCTTGAACCCGGCTATATGTTTCTCATTTATTGCTGATTCAGGCGGTCAAACCCAAACTTATACTAAAGCAGACGCAACGTCGGATAGCTTACAGCCAAACAAAAATCATCTTGCCTCAACTAATATGGAGCCATTTATATACAACATAGATGCTCGCGCTTCGAGGTCCGGCTGGGGGAGGAGGGCTTAGCCCGGTCCTCTGAAGGATGGAAGGGTCGGCCTTTGGCCTCCCAGGGGGATCACCCGGTCTGCAAGAAGTGGGGGTGCTGCGCCATTGGTGATGGGTTCGGTGTCTGGCCTCCAGGAAGAGAGGAAGGAGTCTGCGATCTGTAACGGGGAGGTCTGACGCCACAAGGGGGGATAATCAGTAGATGAAAAATGGCGGTTTTGCCCCCCCCCACCGGTGGGGACCGGTGGTGGTGAGTCATGTGAGGGTTGAATGTAAGTACATAGGTGCGCAGACATACATATGTATTGCTATACATGTATATATAGATATATACACATATATTATATACTACATACGCATACATACATATTTAGACATCAATATAAACATGCACACATATAAGCATAAATAAGAGCAAATATTATATATAAGTAGTATAAGAGGCACAGAATACCCACGCTCCGTACGGAGCCATCAGGGAAACTACAGTAATCCCTCTTATTTTATGCTATAAACTCCGCCAAGGAGCAAACCCTCAGGGCATAGTAGTGTTTTCAACATTTTAACACACCCGTAAGGGCATGATAGTGTTTTCGACATTTTAACACACCCGTAAGGGCGTAGTAGTGTTTTCGACATTTTAACACATCCGTAACGGTGTAATAGTGTTTTCGACATTTTAACACATCTGTAAGGGCGTAGTAGTGTTTTCGACATTTTAACACATCCGTAACGGTGTAATAGTGTTTTCGAGATTTTTACACATCTGTAAGGGCGTAGTAGTGTTTTCGATATTTTAACACGCCCGTAAGGGCATGATAGTGTTTTCGGTGTTTTGGCACCTCACCAAACGTGTAATTTTGTTTTTCTTTATTGAGAAAATTACATAATAATACAAATGAAGTATAATATATACATATACACACAACAGATACAGTATAGATATTAACATATGCAATATCTTCATTTATTCCTTTTAGTACCATATTGATGCACCAATTGATATTTTCGTCGCTGTGCATGAACTGGGTGGTCGTAGATGAATGCCGTTATGACTACGTCGCCTTCTGTCACCACACATAATACGCAACCTGGTTCACCCGTCCATCCTCGATAGCCATTGACTTTGTTGAATGTTTTGAAGTGCTCCACCCGATTATCGTGTCGCTTGAAGTGATCATCGCCGTTTTACACCGTTTCGTAGATATTTGCCTTGTAATCGTTGATGAGACGTGAATTTCCACTGGCAACGTGACCAGTATGACCATGTACAAAGTGTTTACTGAAGTGGAGAAACATAGCTTGGATGAATGAAAGTGTAAACTGATTTAATAAATTGAAATACACTGGTATATATAAACATTTCGTCCCTGCCAAAGGAATCGTCAGATGGCTTTACACCGTATACATGGTATCGGCTACCATTATGTTTTTTTCTTTTTACTTCAAATCAAACATATAACACAACTTAATAATATCATCAGAATAATCAACATACAACATAGGGTATGATAATGATAATTCATACAGTGACTGTTTAAAAGTGTTTTCGTTCTTCATTATAAATTCCACCGCCTTGATAATTGCTTGTCGTCGTCGTTGAACCTTGAGCAAATTTTCTTCCTCTTTCGATCGCCCGTCGATGTAATCACCTGTTGCTTCACATTGACGTCGAAACTCATCCACCCGGTTTTGCCAATAAGCAACTTCCTTTTGAAGATAAACGTTGCGCACGTATTGCTCCATACGCTTCACGAATATTGATTCCAATGTATCGTTGACGAATCATTTTTTCCAAATCGTACGTTGCGAGATGTTTCAAAAATCTTGCTCCCATATAATGGTTGGCGAACATATATCCTCGATAAATACCAACCGATCGTGCCAATATAAGTCCGTGTTGATAAGGTATCGATAAGTTCATAAACAAATGTTCAAATACGTTGAATAGATAAACCCTCTGTGCGTTTCATTTAAGACCATTAGGTGGTTTGAGTCGAACGTTGAAGTGTAGATTTGACGGTGTCCGGTTGATCCATTTAATATCATAACCATTTGCCGGATTCCATTTTTCGCTTGATCCTTTTGTCCAGT
>JASANE010018857.1:0-23300 GCA_030248225.1 Trileptium ribeirensis
GAAACGTGTTAAGGCCAGCGGTAGCCTATAGCCATCTGATGAGACCCTTGGCATGGCCGAAACGTTTTAAGGCCAGCCGGGCATAATTTCAACCATAATTATCACCAATCTCCACCTCCACGTATGTGGAGGGGAAAACCAACTTGACTTCAGAAACTGGGAGGAGGGAGGGGGGGGGGGGGGTAAAACGCCCATTTTTCATCTACTTCGGACACCGCGTGTAGATAATGCGGTGTATAAGTTGCGCTTATTAGTTTATTTTTAAATCTCGATATTTGTGTCGAAACCGTAGCTTGTCCAGACCAAGCATCTTCAATAAAACTGACAAGATACCGTGTGCTTGACGCCATCGAAGTGTCATGAAGACCCTAGCTAGCTATCCTGAAAAAATTGCAAACAACAATGTGGTGTCTAAGACACCCTGTTGCCGACACTGTGTGTGGTACCTAGCTTCCATTCGGTGGGGACATTACAACATGAACGCCGTATGACTTAGTAAATCGAGAATGGCATATGAATTTCGCTTCCGCCCTTAAAAGATTACATTGGTCGTACCAAGGGTACATTAGGGAAGAGTATGACCTTCCCTGCACTAATGTATTAGCCCGCGTCTGATGACGCGGGCGTTTTCGGCAGTACCCCACAATTTCTGGGGGGTCTATTCATAAGCAGCTGCCTATAAACACAATCCCAAAAGAAATTGGGGGGGGACGGGTCCGAGCCACCCCTTCCCCCAGAAACTGGGGGGTAAGGCCGAAAATCCCGCGTAATCAAACACGGGTTTACATGTTGGTGCAGGGAAATGTCATGCTCTTCCAAATGCACTCTTGGTCGTAGGAAACATATAATTTGTAAAAGGGAGTGAGCTAGGCTTCGTACACATATTGGCATTTATATCAGACAATACAACTTTAGCATTCACAGATCTGGTTTCCTTAAAATTCCATGGCAGGATTTCAGTACATTTTATAAAATGCAATTTTCGACAACTTAGATAAATATATTTTTGCCTCACCTACAAATTCGCTATCTGCTCCAATCAATTACACTATCCCCCGAACGTTTACTACGATTTTTTTTATATATTTAAGAAGAAACATACTGGTGCAAATCTAGAATATTTATACAACATTCGGATATCAAAAACAGGTTTAAAAATCAAGCGATATTTTTATCACGAGCAAATATTTACACAACGGTATCAGCGCCAACAACAATATTAATCCGACAAATATTTTTGACGGAATGTAAACAGTCACCTTTTTAGTAAAAAGGTTTATCAGCTGTAATGGCGGTCGGTAATCAGGCGAATTTATGTATATGGTAAAATTTATTTATATACTTAATATGTTTACCTTTTATTATATATATTTCAAAGACCAACTTGCGCATATTTCGTCAAGCATTGAACTAAATACATAGTATTTACTTATATTTGTCAAAACACACAAAACAGCCGTTTATTTCGATACGTTGTTCGAAACAATTTTGCGCCGGCAAACGCTTCCGAAATAAACAAACTAGTGCTGGGCACCGACCCGTCATTAGGTCTCTGGGGCATTTTCGATGAGCACCCAGCCCGAAATTGGTCACTTTTGAAGATAGAACTGTAATTTTAGTACCATACGAATTAGCTTGATGAGAGCTGAGCTGGCTTACAAAATATCCATTTCAGCTATTTTTGTGAATTTGTTTGATATTATTTGGGTTCCCATTGGTATCCAAAATTTTATCGATATTATGTATAATATATCACTGCGGCTCGAATGATTTATATAAAAAGTATGCATTTATTGAGAAAATTTGTCTTTCAAAAACTTCGCGTACCATTGGGAACCTTACAAACGAAAAAATTTCGCGTCACAAAATGACCGAAATGGCTATTTTCTGAACCAGCTCGTAGAGTTAGGAGGAATGGTACTAAAATTATCGCTGTATCGCCAAACCTGTCTAATTTCGGGCGGGAAAAATAAAAGACCCGACCGGCCTAACCTCCCGCGACCGCCGGCTTTCGGCAAGGTTGGCCGGCCAATCGGTGTATCCTGTAGTGAATTCGTATGGTGACACACAATGTTTTAGAACAGATAAAACACAACTGGACAGTTAGAAATATACTCAGACTTGGGCGCATGTATTTGCAACCATTATATATCATAATGTAATTAAACCGTCCACGATGGAAATCAAGCTTCGTTGCAGTAGTGGTACAACGGATTTGCAACGACTGACTTCAGATAAAAGATGGTCTGTTACAATGTTTTGGTCAAAAAGTTTTAATTTTAAACGGTAGTTTTGTGTAAACTGAGGAATGGTTCTATACTTTTAAGCTACTTTCATCTGATGACTGGTAAAATTAGGCATAACGGCATTAAACGAAATCATGAGAAGGAAATAAGAAATTGTTTCTTACGCCCTTCTTTAAGCTTAAAATGAAATTTGGTATTGCTGATAGACAGCAGTGGACCAGGCTGTCAATATTTTTAATAGTAGTAACTAGTCGGTAGTGAAACTATATTTGTGAGCGGAGCTTGGGCTGTGGCATTACAAATGTACTCAATTTTATGTTCGTCAAATAACTACATTGCATAGGGCTTTATCATTGGTAAAAATATTATATTTGAATTCTTCGACCCAAAAAACCGAACGAACGGACGGACATCGACCTTTTTACTCCCAGACAGAAAATAATAACACTTCGCTCGGCTTCGGCGAGCTCCGCTCAAAAACGCTTCGCCCGGCTTTGCCTCGCTCCGCTCAATAAATAACAATACGTCGTCGTCGACATAACATGCATTTCGCTTACGTCTCTAAAGAATATATTGGCCGCATATGTAACGTTTTATGAAATTTGGATTCGTCTTGATAACAATAAGTACCTTAAAATTCTTCAGTTTGTGGTAAACCTAGTGGGTTATGTATAAGTAACTAATGTCTTTCATGCCAGCTAATACATATGAATGTACGAATAATAACAATATAATATTACTCAGGGGCGCAGCAATAGGGCGGAGAAGGGTCAGCTACCCAATTTTTTTGACGGCGGTCCCTCAATTGTCCCTTCCCCCGCCCTCACTTTTAAATAGCGTGATACGCCCCCAATATTATTGAAAAAAACTTGACTGAAGGGCACTTGAAATAAAAACAAGCAAATTATAAATTACAACACACGTATTCGGGAATTGTCATGGAAATAATATAATATACACAATCTGTTACGAGTTGAAGCAAGTAATTGTTATATCTACATGTAACAAACTAGTATCTCCCAAACGAGGACGAAATTAAGCGAGCGTAGTTTCGTCTAGATAGTTGTTATGTGTAATCACCTGTTGTAACAGTCTTTGTGTTTATACCACCCTAACACCTCTGGTATCCGTGAAGCCGTATACATGCTCGAAACCGAAGACTGCCCACCTCGCCTCACAGGACGACCCGGCTACCCCCGGGAACGCGGACTTCGAGCATGTATACTTATAATGGTGGTTTGATTGATGTTACGGCACACCACCTACTATGTACATCGAAAATATAATACCTTGTCCAACATGATCAATTTTGCTATCGAACATAAAATTGTCGAAATCCATCGAAACGACGATGAGTTACGAATGACCACAACGGACAAAAAAGAAATTCTTACGATGTTCCCGATACCGCCTTAAGAAACTCTGTTCAATTTTTAAATAATGCTGAGCGAAGCGCTACAAAAACGGTCTACCAAACCCGTCATTCCTGTCGCCCGTATACCTGAATCCCTAGTTAATTTCGATCGAAAACGAAACAACGGTAAAATTTCAAGAATGCCAAGGAAATACTTCAAGAAACAACACACTCGAACGCCTATCTATAGCACGAACACTACAAGCAATTGTCTATTCGCAGTGAAGATGCCTGAGTTTAGTCCTACAAACTCCAACTGTATGCGCAGTAGCAAACAGAGAAGTATTTACTGCCTCTACATATCAATGCCATTGCTAAATACAAAATTTACATCGCTTAACTTACGTTATAACAAAATTCAGATAATGCAAGCCAGAGAGGGACTTCCAAACCGCCTTCAAAAAGTTCACTGTATCGCGACAGTATTTTAAAATCGTGCCAAAAATAATTTAAGATACACCACTAAATTATGTTTTCGGCTCATCGGATGTACCATCGCGTTTTAAGCAAACACCATAGGCTTTATAGTTGATCACAGCCCGCTGTTTTACCATCGCGGTCACACGAAAAGCTAGCACGGGTGCCCATCGCTCTGCTTCGATGCTTGAAATGCCGAGATCGTGGACAAGGATTTCGGTCAACGCTCGACTGCTCAAAAATCGGGCCGGATCGTTGTGGGTAAGTAGCTGAATATTGTTCGCTCTGGCGAATGCTTTCAAGTCCGGCGGAACTGTACAGCACGCGGCAATATTGAAATGATCCACACCGGGCTTGATACGCGACCACGTGTGCAAGCTTTCGAGTTGCGAAAGGTTCATATCGGCTACGCCTAAAATTACAACCGAATGTTTAAAACAACGCCGGTTTAGTAGTTTTAATCGCTCACAAAAATTTTCTAAACATAATTTTAGACAACAACGGAAAAAAGAAAACTAATTTGTTATCATCTATAGCTTAGGTGTTCGCGTTTCCATGGCTCCAGTATCACAGAATAAACACCACCGTACGAAATATAACTCAACAGGAATATATATTCTGGAATCCCTTTATTCAAATCGTACATTATGATTTCCCATTTTCTGCAACTTTAACCGATAGATACATAAATGAGGAAAGGGCTAGAATAAAGTGCGGGTAACAGTAGATAACTGTCCATTGCAACAGCCTATGTAGAGATTCACAAGTATTCTACTACCGCTTAGCTTAATGTAACTTACTTACTAGATTCATTTAAATACTGCGAAGAGGTACTTTTCACCTATCTATTAGTGTAAGCTAGTCTACATGTGCTAACAATGAATTTACATAATTTTCTGATATTGGTGTCTTTTACTTTGCCTCGAGGAAGTTCTCGCATTCCGGGAATTTTATTCCTATCATCTGCGTATAGTGTGCGGTTATTCAATAAGTGATGCGACGTCTCCTCTATTCCACAGTGTTCACAATTCTTATTTCCGACAAGCTTTAGCTTATGTAGGTGGGAGTTTAACCAACTGTGTCCTGTTAGAATCTGTATACACTGCCTAAGCTTATCCTTGGAGAGACCTATGAGGAATTTGCCCCATTTACTGTTTGGTGCGCTTATAATACTTTTTGTTTGTTTGCATGCTACTTCTTGTCCCCATTTTGTTACAAATTTCCTATGCATCCATGATTTGATCATGGTGGAGACTTCTTTCCTAACCACTGGCAGGATTGGCTCAGGGCCAATAGGTCTTTTGCTTGAACCCAGCCTAGCTAAGTAGTATGCCCATTCGTTCCCCTGAATATAACTGTGACCTGGGACCCACACCAAAGTTGCTGTGTTTTGCCTACAGTCTTCTGAGGCTAATTTGACAGTCCTGAACAGTCTTAGAACTCAGTTTATGTGTCTTGAGTACCAATAGGGCAGTTTGACTGTCAGAGAATATTTTTATGTCCAAGTTATGACATTTGTCTGATATGATAATGTCTGCGCATTTCTTAATCTCATATACTTCTGCTTGTAAAACAGTGCAGTACTCTCCCAGAGAGTAGCTATAGCCATCATCCCCACCAATCAACACGCCACCTCCAGCATGTTTCTTGTCTGTTCCCCTGATTACGGATCCATCTGTAAAACACATTAGAGATTTGCCTGTGGGGTCTCTAATTTCTGTAGTGTCGTCCAACCAACTATCTCTATAGGGTATAACCGTCCTCCACGCTACCGCCCCTATTCTAGCTGAAATGTAATCACACGGATAGCTAAGTGCATGCACTTCACGCCTTGCACAGCTGATGTCACTGTGATATCCCGAGATTTCCTTAATTCTCTCCAGGCTTATACACTGTATTCTGTGTAGCTCCTTGATGCCATCTTCTATCACAGCTAGGTCAATTGGGAGATTATTCAACAGAACCTCCATACCTAGAGTAGGTTTCGACTTCATAGCGCCAGTCATCATTATGCATGCTAGTCGGGACACCTTTCTCAACTTCGTTGCATAAGTCGTAAGTTTTACCTTGTGCCACCAAACTGCAGAGCCATAGCATACAGCCGGTAGTACAATAGTATCATAAATGTATCGTACAATCTTTGGCCTCACCCCCCCCCCCATGTTTTGCCTACTATTCCTTTACAGGTCATCAAGGTTGTAATGCCTTTACTGGATGCAAACTGAATGTGATCATCCAAAATAGCTTATCGTCTATTATGACGCAAAGATATTTACCACATTTGTCACAGGAATAGTCTCCCCATATAGAGTGACTATCACATCTCCATCGATGGATCTGCTCCTGGACAGAACCATAGAATTACTCTTAGAGGGGTTTATTTTTAATCCTCTGTCCGAACACCACTTTTCCAGCACGTATAATTTAATGTGAAGTCTCCTAGTGTTGACGTCTATATCTTTACTACTCGTAATGATTACGACGTCATCAGAGTACGTCTGTGCATAAACAGTTGCACTTTTTATTCTCTATAGCAAATCTATAACTAGTGTCCATAGGAGCGGCGAAGGTACCCCTCCATGTGGACTGCCACATTGTATCCTAAATCTAACTGTTGAGTCACCCAAACTAGCTGTGGCCCATCGTGTGTCAACCAAACTGCCTAGCCATTTTCTGACCGTCTGATTTATGCCAAAATTTGCAAATTCACGCTGAAAATTAGGTCTAGTAGTGCTGTCAAATGTTCCACCAATGTCTAGAAACACAACTAGAGTATGTTTGCCTTGCTGAAAGGCATGCTCCAGCTGATTTTGCCGTGAATATAGAGCTATAGTCGTGCTCTTTCCTCTCTGATACGCATGTTGATTGCTGTGTAGTTTGTGTTCAAAATTTCCTCTCAAGTATTCATCGACCAGTCTCTCTGCTTTCTTCAGGAGAAAAATGGTTAAAGATATCGGTCGAAAGCTTTTGGTTTCCATATAACTATCTTTACCAGGCTTAGGTATAAATGAGACTAAAGCTTCTTTCCACGCCTTGGGAATATGCCCCGTTGCTATGCATTGTTTGGCTAGAGTTGTACTTAATTCATCCATACCTGCTTTAAGCAAGATTGGGCTAATATCTACTCCAGGTTTTTTAAAGAGTTAAAGCTTTCAACAGCCCATCTAACTTTATGTATGTTACCTATTTCCTCTGCTACAGCTGTGTCCCCTTTTGTTGGTCTAATGTTCGTAGGAATGACTATATTTAATTCATCATTTCTGACTGAATCAGGAAAGTGAGTACTGAGTAGAAGCTCAAGTGTGTTGTTCTCATTTTGTGTCATACTTCCATAAGCTTTAATCAGTTGAATAAGTCTATCTTTTGATGCTAGGGAGCAGACTTTAGAGAGGCGAGCGCTAGCTGCTGCCCCTTCTACCTTGGCACAGAAGTCCTTCCATGAGTTCTTTTTTGAAGATTTAATCTCATGCTTATACATTCTCTGCACTGATGTATATCTGTTCCAATTTTACTCTCCTCTTGCCTTATGGCGTGCCTATATAGCTCGCGTGATCTCTGCCTGAGCTTGCTCAGTTTATCGGACAACCAACCGAAGCTTTTATTTTTACTCCGTATTAAGGGACAGGCTACTTCTTTTGCCTGATTGATTGCGCTCGTTAAGCTGATCTCATTAAGATCAATGCGTTCTGTATTGAACTTATGGTTATCCAAATCCAGATATTGTATGTTATGCTGAAGAGTCTGTTTGAACTCCTCCATTCTAAGCTTCCTTCGATTATGTCGAGTCTTGTACTGGATGGGTTGTTCCATATACTCAAACTCAATGGCTCTATGATCCGAGAAGGAGTTGTCATCAATCACCTCCCAGTTTATTAGTCTATCCACACTGTCAAAGTCATGTCAATTGTTTCCATTCTGTTTCTGGTAACGAATGTGGGCTTATTCTCTTCATTGATTATCTGCAGATTACTGCCAATGATAACAACTAGCAGATCAGACCCTCTATTATTGCAGTTAGAACTGCCCCACAAAGTGTGGTGTGCATTAGCATCACACGCAAGGAGTAAACTGACTTTATTAATTGAGCAGTGATGTCAACTTCCGACTCTAGAACGGTCCTTGTGGCAATTTTTGGTTTTGGATCGAGTTTTAGCATAGCGAGATTACGTTACTGACTAGTAATAGTTTGTTCTAGGAACTTATCTTTTAAATGCAATATTTAGCTAAACCAAACCAGTACATATTCAAAAGTTTCGCTGCTCACTCCCTTTCTCACTTATTCTGGAATTTTATCTTTAGGCAAATACAGACTATTTCTATGTGTACTGGACTCAAATGTATAAGTTTGGATATCAACGGTGGTTACCAATGGAAAAGACTAACTACTGTTCGGGTGTATTGTAATACTTCGGCGTGTAATTATTATTAAATCGTAAGCAAGCTTTTTGTGAGCGAGTATAGTTGGGTGTAAAAAAGTAGCCGATGTGGTGAGATATTTATAGCAATAGCAAAACTTCGAAAAGCCCAAAATTTTTTTGAAAAACCCACTGAAAAACCATATAGATTTTTGAAAAAACCTGTAAGTGCATTAGATTGAATGTATAGCAATATTCAAATTAACAACATCTTATAACAATCGTGTCTGCGTGTTTCTGCAATGTGCTATTAGACGGAATTTGAAAACAGGACCAATACATCTGAGCCAATTATATACATAAATAATGGCTCACAATCAGACCAAAAAACACCACCACTTACCGATCATAATCACTTTGCCAGCGTCGACAAGTCTCTCCATCGCTCTCCAAATCATTTGAATTTGCTCAGGACTCGGATATTCAGCGTCCTCGTCGTCTCCGCTACCTTCAGAATCACGACGGTGGTCGTGATCATTTTCGTTGACATGATGGCTTTGTTCCGAAGACATTTCATCTATTTCGTTCGCCACATTTTCTTGTTCTCTCGTTTGCTGATCCCTATTCTGATTCGCCACATTTTCCTCGTCGCCGTCGTCGTCTGATAGCCTCGGTGGAAATGCTACAATGACCGATTCAACATGATCGGTTTTTAGCACATGCAGTGCATAATCGACCCCGGTTTCAACCAACGATGCGTCCCATTCTTGAAGATACAGCTGAAAGCAAGAGTGTCAAAATATTGCTGATTATATTACGTACAGTTCATTCTAAAAATTGATAACTACAGCACAGGGAATAACCGGAACCAAAATTTACCGGAACCGGAACCAGCAACCGGAACCGTCCATTTAAACCGGATCCGGAACCGGAACCGGAACCGGAACCTGGTCTTCGAAATTTATATATAGTAAAACAGATGATGGAAGAAATAAAGGTATGGTGGATTTAAAATGCATTAAAAATAACTTTTACATTAAAGTTAATGTATTGCGATGGTATTATTGCCTTTCTGAAACTTTAAAGAGACTGAGGAAGGTAATAATGTTTGTTTATCGATCAAATATGTCGTTTTTGGACATTCAGAGCAAAAAATGTCTTCCACTATACACCGTTGCGTATACTGCGTCAAATCGAATGTGCTTACAAAGCTTGGAGCGTAGAATACACACTTTCGCTCTGTCTCCAGTCGCTTCCCTTTACTACACATACGTTTGTTGCATGTTCTTCTGTAGGAAACTTAAAATTATTGGTTTATATGATTCTAAGAGAAAATAATAGATAGAAGGTAATTTTCTGATCAGTGGTCAGAGACACTGTTTAGGCTTTCGTTGGACAAACAGTGCCCGTCAGTTAGATCATAATGATGATAACTTTATAATCAGAATGCTATAAATGAGACACATTGTGATGCTGCTCGCACAGTTTCAATAAATACAGTTCTTTGCCAAGAAAGCAGTTTCTAGCTGCGTTGCAGATAACGTTAGTTTACTTCAATTTAGACTGGTTTACCAAGTTTACAAGCGCATTGTCGGGTTCTTGAAGCAATTTATGTTAGCCAAGCATACCCTAAGTACTTCTGCGTTAGCCATACTCTGTTACCGAATTGGACCGGCTTAATTGAAACGTACCGCACAGACTTCTGGATGTGTAAAGTAGCTGCTACAAGCATCGACCTGGCTTTGATTTAACAAACTCCTGCAGGTTATTATGAAAAATTCCTGCTCAAATTATGTGCCCTACTTACGTTTCACACGGCTAATTGGTTAGTTAATCTTTTCTCTTGCTTGGTTGTATTGGAGCTTGATCATTGTATAATATATATTACATATGTTTGGATTACAGGATGAAGGAAAAAACGTGGAAAATTTCAAACAAAATTTTTAAACCGGAATTCCGGTTCCGGTATGGTTTTTGCCCTTTGCCGGAACCGGAACCGGAACACGATTTTCGCCGGAACCGGAACCGGAATTCCGGTTACTCCCTGCTACAGCACTAATATTTTAAAACGCGATCGTTTCCGAAAGCCAAGACCATGAAGAAGTCCAACAAATGCATAGCTAACTCAAAAAATCTGAATGATGATAACGTAGCAAAATTAGAAAATTTCGGAGGCATGACTCCAGTTTACGTTATCAAAAATAAAACAGACATTCTCGTGAAAATGCCAATCAAGCTAATTAAATCTACAGTCTACGGCAATATACACTGATATTATATATATATAGTTTTTTACTAGTCATTAATACTCGATACCTAGTTCCAGTTCTCTCAAATTACCCGGCGGTTCGGGCGCTGCTTATAAGACCAATCGCGAGTCAGAGGTTTCAGCAAAAGCCACCTCTAGCTTGCGCTGAAAGTAGTCTGATGTTTCCCCATTATGACTTTACAACGTCAAAACGTTGGCTTTATACTTGTAAACTAATCCGTACACAGGTTATAATTTCTATTACGTATCGAATGAAAATATAGTCAATTGCGGGGATGCCACTTGTTACGAGTCGAAAAGATCTTTAAACTGAGATCAAGCACTAGTAAGCAAGATATGGCGGAAAATTTTTGAAAAATCGCAAACAAAATCTGACATCAACGGATTTTTCAAAAATGATAACCATTTATATAATACAAAATTCATAACCATAACCATTACGATCTTCCAAACCCTTGTCCGCGGTCGGCTTACTTTAAGCGTAATTTTGAGATCATTTCGCTCGTTGTCGTTTGACGCGATCGGGGTCAGCGAATCGCGATTACAAACGCATAGCCTATAGCTTGATGGGCACGCACCGAGACTAACCCCATCGCTACGACGATTATTCGTCGTCGAAGAAACTTTGTCGCTAACCAGAGGGTCGCTGTTCGCTCCGGACAGCATTAGCTTCAAACAGCGTCGCAGTTCGGCCGACGGGTTTGAAAACTGATGTCGGTGTAGCTCTTGCCAAGCAACAATATTCGCTGTATAAATATTGAGCTGTGCAAATTTAGACATATCAATGTCAGTCGAGAAACTCATTTTGGTCCAGATGTTAGACAATAGCAACAATTAAATATCGAAAATACTGAAAATCCATGATACAGTAGATTAAATTATTGGTGAACACACGCATATTTTATAACAAATTCCTACAGACAAGAGGTACGGTCAAAATATCAAGCTGGGGGGTTATGGTGGGCCCTGGCATTTTTCGGTGCCCCCTGGTTCAGAACAGGTTCATGCTCCCTGGCAAAATTTTGGGCTCCCCCGGTTCATATCGCCTCTTGGAAAATTTTTTGTTTACAATCGGTCCAAAGTACAAAAAATTGATCAAAATTTGTATATACTTTAAATTCCGTTCTGAAGACAAAAAATTCTCAAATTTTATCGAAATTTGCTTCAAAATAGCTTTTTCTCTCCAGCAAAAGCGTTTTGGCAGTGTTTCTGACACGATTTTTAACCGATTTTCTCATGGCAAAATGCCCCCTGGCAAAATCGGGCGCCCACCGGTTCGGAAACAGGGGCCCCCATGGTTCATGCCCCCTAGCAAAATTTTCAGCGAATGGAGAGCACAGTCAAATAAACAATTTTTCCAATTTCAATATTCAAAATTACGACTAGTAACACCCAAGCAAGGATGAAACGGAGCGAGAGTGGTTTCATTTCTATCATTTTGTTTAATCACATGTAACAGGCTGTGTTTGATGTATATACCATCCTAAGATGTCTTAAATCCTGAACTCATTAAAATTCCTTGAACGTCGTCGACAGTAAACCCGTCAAAAACAGTTGACATCGCATCAAGTATTTGTGCTGGTCTTTAGATAGTCAAACCATAGTACTCAGCCTACCAGAAAACCTATATTGACAATTCTTGATAACCTGTACTTAATGCACGACCAAACACCTGAAGACAGACTATATTATGGAAATCGGGTTGAATCACTCTAAACCCATCGAAAAATCCACAGTGGACTTTAGATAACCAAGTCAATGTATTCAGCGTACCAAAAACCCGCTATGTAGACTAATTTTGATGCCACAAAAATTATTTTAACAAAAAATGTGCGCTGTGAGTCTAATACTTGCTGAATTGGCTGCTTCCCATGTAGAATTCGAATATAACAGCTTTATCACCGTTGTGAAGTCGGGCAAGGATAGTTCAGTCGATAAAGTGACTGCTGCGGAGCCGACACCGGGAGGTCATGGGTTAGAAACCAGCGCATCCCAACTTTTCAGCGCCTGTTTCTCGCAATCCTTCGTCTTCAAACTCCTATCGCTAGACCCAAATGAAAAATGTTATCTAACAGCAGCAGGGAATAACCGGAACCCAAATTTACTGGAACCGGAACCGTCCGTTTAAACCGGATCGGGAACCGGAACCTGATCTTCGAAATTTATATATAGTAAAACAGATGAAGAAAGAAATGAAGGTATAGTGGATTTAAAATGCATTAAAAATAACTTTTACATTAAACTTAATGTATGGCGATGACATTATTGCCTTTCTGAAACTGTAAAGAGACTGAGGAAGCTAATAATGTTTATTTATCGATCTATATGCCGGTTTTTGGACACCCAGGGCAAAAAATGACTTCCACTATACATCATTGCGTATACTGCGTCAAATTGAATGTGCTTACAAAGCTTGGAGCGTAGAATACCCACTTTCGCTCTGTCTCCATTCGCCTCTCTTTACTACACATACGTGTTACATTACATGTTCTTGAAAACTTAGGAAACTTGAAATTATTGGTTTATATATACTATTTTAAGAGAAAATAATAGATACAAAGTAATTTTCTGATCAGTGGTCAGACACTGTTTAGGCTAGCGTTGGACAAACAGTGTCCGTCAGTTAGATGATAACTTTCAACTCAGAATGCTACAAACGAGACAAAGTGCGATGCTTTCAATTTCACAATTTCAATAAATACAGTTCATTGCCAAGAAAGCAGTTTCTAGCTGCGTTGCAGATAACGTTAATTTACTTCTATTTAGTCTGATTTACCAAGTTTACGAGTGCACCAGCTAATGCTTGACACAATTTATGTTATCCAAGCATACCCTAAGTACTTCTGCGTAAGCCATACTCTGCTACAGAGTTGAACCAGTTTAACATACCCCGCAGACTTCTGAATGTGTAAAATAGCCGCTATAAGAGTCGTCCTGGCTTTGATGTCTTAACAAACTCCTGCAGGTTATTATAAAAAATTCCTACTGTAATTATGTGCCCTACTTACGTTTCACACGGCAAATCTTACTTAATCTTTTCTTTTGCTTGGTTGTATTGGAGCTTGATCATTCTATAATGTATATTACATATGTTTGGATCACAGATGAAGCTAAAAATATGGAAAATTTCAAACAAAATTTCGGTATGGTTTTTGCCCTTTGCCGGAACCGCAACCGGAACACAATTTTCGCCGGAACCGGGATTCCGGTTACTCCCTGAACAGTAGATATCACGAATAGCATTCGTCGCATTCAGTTATCTCAAAAATCTATACACCAAATATAGCCCCAATGCACCCTGGCGGTAATAGAGTCCGACCTACGCTTACAATTTAAATCTATGTTATATAATATATCTGATTTGAGCTTAGTGGTAGGCGATACACGAAGAAATATGAAGATGTGCAGGCTGAAAAGTTGGGTTGGCGTGAGACAACCCGCCATGGATCCGCATACAGGTGCTCTAGCTACTGAGTTGTCTGCCTTTCTCAATTTATAAAACTGCTATATACATTCGATAATCATTTGCAAATCACCTAGGTTTATGGCTTAACAGGTTTTTATAAAATTATTTTAAAAAATGTGGAAAAACGCGGAATTCCAAAGTACTGCTAAATGTTATTTTGTTTGCTCTAAATGGGGGAAGTGATTGGACGGGAATTTCTTATGACGGCTATCGGAAGTTAAATTGGGATGGGATTCGTCACCTGAAGATGTGCGGTCCGAGGTGTGCCACAGTATGCCGGTTGCGAAGTCTATGGTTCGCGTTGTTTTAAGGTTGCTTCATTTTGCGATTTTGTGAAGCGTCTGAGCTTTGCCCGAGACTATCTCTACTCAGCCAATTGTCCACAAAAGCTGGCAATGAAAATGTTTATTACAACGTTAGTAAACACAAATACGTGGGTTCCTTTTAATAATAAGGTACTTTCTGTTTGTACCGAAGCTTAGCTCACACCTGGTGCTTTTTCTAATGATTTGAGCTCTGCTTATTTTAATCCCGTTTAAGCCACTCAATGTTTCGATTGTTTTAACTCTAATTTATCTCTTTTGTGGTTATTTAAGGTTTACGTATCGCTAATTCTATTAAGCCTCTTTTGAGGTTTACACCATTCGCGCCCCCGGACGGCTGACGACGGTGCGAGTATCTGATCACCTCAAGTTAGATCCTTAGAATTACGCTAAGTACCGACCTTATTTAATCCGCAGCCCCCGGACGGCTGACTTCGATGATAGCGATTAAGAATCAGGTTAGCTATTACATTGATTACATCTCTTGTTAGTTCATACAAATGGTCCCCGGACGGCTGATCAGCTACAGGGTTAATTAATTACCTGGCCTAAGTTCCTTAGAGTTATCACTAATACGGCCGTTATATTTCTGTACCTGTCCCCGGGCAGCTGACACGATACGCTACTATAGCAACTGTGTAGTAGTATAAAGCTTCTACTCAGATAATTTCTGGAGAGTCTCGATCCCCGGAAGGCTGATGGAGTTGGTTATTGGGAAGGAGTTGTCTCGATGGGGTAATCTTTTCCACGCCCCTTATTCACCCGGTCTTCTTAAGAATAACACCACATGCTAGACCGCCCCGGACGGCTGCAGAGCCTAACCTATGATGCTACTGCCCAATGAACCCCCTAATCTGCCCTCCCGGGTATGTTTCTCACTCAACACTTGTGAAATATTACTAACTAGTTAATAGCTAATACGCTATCAACAGTACTATTATCGATTTAGACCTAAGATTTTAATTAGGAAAATTAATAAAATAAGTTAAGGTTAAGTACTTTTTACTAATACCATGTGTGTAGCACTGAGCCATTACAGGTTAATTCTTTAACCAAACTGTAGAAATCCAAAACTTATACGAACAAGCTTATACTATTTGTAAACCTCGTAGCGACGTATATTTCTTTACACTAGTGACTATGGAAGTCGAAATCTTGCAAAACCATGCTTCAGTTGTACTCCGGTAACATCAGAATAAGATACTGTAAAATAAAAAACTTTAAAGCGCAACGTGTAACTATAGCTAGTTAAAATCTACAAGCTAAGTCGCCGATTCGTAATTAAAACTAGGATCTTGGCGACATGCCAAGTGTATGAACTCGGAGAAATGAGAAACTGTAACGTTAACATACAGTGGATCAACTCATTAAAAAATATATTCCTGTTACGAACCAAAGATGTAATTCACCAAAAAATATTTATCAATCTGCTGTTCAATAAAGCATAGATGTACCAACCTATAGTCAGATATCTAATGCGCACCCTACGACGGTTAACTCTACCTCAGAACTGCTTACGAATCGTGAAAAACGTATCTATGTAATCTATGTATATATAAGAATCATAACAAAAACACAGTAGGACAGAAAAGATAAACAGAATTTGCTACAGACCGCATGACACTCGTTCCTTTCGCACCACTCGCCTTGTCTCACCCATTGATTTAACTACCTCTACACGAAGAGATACATCTAAATACAGTAACGATTTGAAAACAGCACCCACGAAACCCATATGAACTGATATTGAGCCACAAATCTATTAGTATACCAATAGAAGCGGTAATGTCACGGATGACTATATATGGCGTCGGGCCAACTTTGGCCTCAAATACTTATTGACCCAAGGGCCCTACATCACATCTGTTGACACCTTACAGGTAACCCCGTAGAAGACCATCCACACACCAAATTTCGTTCGAATCGCCTGAGTGATTACATAGCTACACCTCGACTTTGACCACAATTTTGGAAATTTGCCGCCCTTTGGTAAAGTCCCCCATGTCCCATGGGAACCCGACCAAAACAATTTATATACCCATAAATAAAACTTCCTAGGACACATATTTTGATATCAAAATGATTCTAATCGGCTAAAGGGTTGCCGATTTATGAGCAAAAATGACCCAAAAAAATGCTCATTTAGCCATGTACCCCCTTTGACCCCCTGTGGTGGGACGTGGGTGGGTCGAATCGGAATGAAACATCCAAAAGGCTCATCTAGAGTATTGTAGCTTTCATATGAGCCCTCACACATCGGTTTACGTTGAGATAACGAAGCCCTATTTACAGAGAAAAATAAACGGACGCCCATGTTTTCCACCATAGTGCGGTCTAGTGCAAATTCTTCAATTCCGAAGCTAGCGCTTCTCCATGTACGAATTCAATTACACAAAATATCTTTCGTAATCCAACACATAATTATTTATGTGTAACTTAAGCCGGAAGCTATATCTAACAAAGACCAACAACAGCGCAATTCTGCATGCTGATACGAAAGTAAGCTATAAAACCGGAACAGGACCCGCTGTTAGCTGTCGCACACAACTCCCGAAACTTCTAGACTGACTAAACAAAAAAATACAGCTAACAGTATGTTAGCTAAAATAGAAAATTAATGAAGATTATGCAAATTAGGCATAATCTTTAAGTAAAAATAAAAACAAAAAACAATTGGCATAAGGACGTAAAATGGGAAGGGATATAATAAATGATATAATGAAAAGCTCCGGGTTTTAGGAAAATTTTAGGGCTTTTGGGTAGATATGGGCTGGTATTCCACCTGTAGCATAGTGGACCCCTAACACTAAAAATGGGCAGCATTAAAATATTTGGAAATCTACCGCCTGTGATGTAGCTACTACCACGCCTGATTCTTCCAGCCAGGTGTCTCATTCGCCTGATGCTAGCACTCACTGCGCTAGTTGTAATTTGCACGTTACTAATGACCATACTGTTGTCCAGTGTGAACAATGTTTATATTGGCACCACACAATCTGCCTTAAGTATACCCAAAATCAATACTGTTTCGTTCGTGATAACAATTGCCTTCATTTTGTATGCACATCGTGTGACAATGGTGACGTCATAACTCAATCTGCCTCAATGCTCGCCTGAGCACTCTGGAAACTGATAAATTGGTGATATTCACGGACTGCAAGGTTGACGGAGATGGAAGACTTTTCGGTGGTAAACTTGACCGCAATTGGTGTCCTCCATCATCTATTGACTTGGGAAACTAACTAAGGGAGTTAGTTTGTGAGTGCTTAAGGCTGGTTTAGTAAATGCTCGTAGCTTATGCAACAAAATTTAATCTTTTAAATGTTTTATTTCATGTAATGACTTGGATGTAATCGCGATAACAGAAACTTGGTTTATTGATTCCATTGCTGATGCACTTGCTTCGGGCCCTCATTATTACTTTAAGAAGAATAAGAAAGATAGAACGAGTTTTCTTGGAGGAGGTGTTGCCATATTTGTTAAAACTAACATCAAATCTGCACCAGTATAGTTAGTTACAACTGAAGATATTGAGGTCGTTGCACTCGATTTAATCACTGTTTCCAGGCATAAAATTGTATGTTTCTACAGTCCACCTAACGCTTCTCAATTATATACTGCCGAATTATTAGAATACATCCGTAGTCTGCGTGAAGTTAATTACCATCTGGCTATAACGGGCGATTTCAACTTTACTTTAATAAATTGGAATAATCTCACTTGCCCCAATAACGTGGAGTATATAAATTTCATTGATTGTATAACGTAGACTAGCCTTATTCGGCTTGTTAAGCAACCTACATGTGAAAACGCAATACTAGATTTGGTCTTTGCTTCTTTCTTCCAAATTAAGCACTAGCTATGTATCTGTTGGTGAATATTTTTCGAGTTCTGATAACAACACTGTTTAGTTTCATATAGTGTGTGCATGTAATTTGCCTGACTTATATGTTCGGTATGATTTTAGTCGCGCAAACTATGAACTAATTTGTTTATATTTGCAGATTGACTTAGAACGCGGCCTGTTGCAGGGCAGCGATGTGCATGAAATGGCGCAGGTCTTTCTTAGCAAATGTAGCGAAGCTTGCGAACTGTACGTCCCTAAAGTAGCTGTTGAATCTCATAAAAATAAGGTATACCCATTGCACATTCGTTAAATGTTATCCAAAAAGCTATCCTTTGGAGAAGAAGGCACAGATTTAATGGTTCTGTCAAATACCATCAATATGCAAAATTGTGTAATAAATTTATATAGGATATTTAAATACAACTTATAATTATCAAATATCAATAATCAATATAATTTATATAAATACCCAAGCGGTATTTATATAGGTATCATCAACATCAAGAATACAATGTACTTAATTCACGGAATAGGAATAAACTGTTTAGCTATGTAAATAGCCGTTGCGACAATAAAAGTGGTGTATGCACGCTTAAGAATCACTTGGGTAACTTGGTAACAGATGACAGTGATCGCTGTGAAATTCTTGCGTTCAATTTCAAGTCTGTTTTATAGATGATACTGTTTTGCCTATATTTGATATATCTGTAGCAACTGGTATTCTATCGCATGTTAATTTTGATACTTTATTGGTTCGCGATAAGTTCTGCAAGTTGCCACGTAAAATCAGTCACTCTCCCGACATGATTCCGCATAATTTCCTTTTTAAGACGAAAGATGTGATCGCTCTACCACTCTCAATCATTTTTAATATGTCAATGCTAACGTCTAATATTCCGATAATTTGTAAAACCGCTGACATCACTCCTATATTTAAAATGGTGATGGTTGTAATCCTCCCAATTATAGAGCAACCTCTCACATCATGCATTATCAAAGTTATGGAAAAACTTGTATGTTCAGCAATCAAAAAGCATTTAATGTTACAAAACGTTATTCATTCCGCACAGCATGGGTTTGTGACTAACAAGAATACTGTTTCCCAACTACTTGAATGTTGTGATGACTGGTGTAACATAGTTGACTCTGGTAAAAAACCTTGATTGTATTTACATCGTCTGTCAAAGAGCGTTTGACACTGTTTCTCATCCTAAACTCATTGCGAAACTTCAAGCCTACGGTATTTCAGGGAACTTATTATGCTGGTTATCTGATTTTCTAACTAATTGAACCCAAAGAGTTAAAATTGGACATCGTTTTTCTTGGCCCTTATCCTGTTGCATCTTGGGTCCTTTACTCTTTGCCTGCTTCATAAACAATATTTCCTTTTATCTTCCGAACTCTGTTACATGTAAATTATTTGCTGACGGCTTGAACATTTACTCTAATGTTGGCGCGGAGAATTTGCGCTTCAATATGCTTTGAATGTTTTGAAAGGCTGGACTGACATGCCAGTTTAATATTTCTGTCAGTAAATGTTATTGCTTACACATAGGCAAGAATAATAATGCTTTCCAATATGCAACCAGGGAACATCTAATCGAATGTACGTTACCAATAAAAGACCTTGTGTTATAATTCAGCGAAACCTCAAATTTAATAAACATTGCGGTAGTATTGTCTTATCGCAAAAGCTTACTGCATTATTAACATATTATTCAGATGTTTTTTGTCTCGAGACCGAAACAGTTATCTCCAAGATTATAAAACCTACGTACCTCCGATTCTGGAATATTGCTCACCAGTGCGGTCACCATAAGAGTTGAATTTGATTGATAGAATGGAACGCGTTCAACGCTATTTTACACGACGCCTAGTGGCTCACATTAAACTTCCACCTATGTCATACGACTTATGCCTCAGCCTGTTTAATTTGCAGCCCCTTGAATTGCGTCGTTTGTATTGTGACTTAACTGTGTGCATTGAATTAAGATATGACATGCATAGTGAGCACGTTATCGAAGCTGTACTAAATTTCTAATTGATCTGCATGACTTGGATCGTGAACTACGCAAAGAATTGCGTGCACCGGTTATCTTTACAAGAAGGAGCTTCCACTCGGCCCTTCTTCCAGTACCGAATTAAGGAAAGGCCTATACTCAGGTTTCCGCAAATACAAGCGCGATTAGTATTGTTATGAATTTTCGGAGCGCAAGGAATGCGCGTAGTTCTTGTCTTGCTATGATAGAGTAGAGTACAGGAATGCGTGGTGCGATCGAATACCTGCGAGTGGTGGCACAAATAAGTAACCATAAACCGGATAATAATTTAATTAGTAATGTTATTTTCCCGGAAAAATCGAATTGAGAAGTGGCTATAATCTTAATAGAAGCGATAGAGTAGCATACCGTTAGGGCTAGTAATATCTTAAAAATTTAGGCCCGTTGTGTCGAGTGAGTGGTATCCAGGGTGAGAGTGCAGGGGGTGTCGAAAATATTAGTAATGCTACTTGTCAAGCCTGGCAGCCGTCCGGGGTCGGTGGAGCAAGTAGTACTATTCTTGGGAACACCGGGCGAGTAACGGGTTTTGCTTCGGACCAGTTGTGCCAGCCGTCCGGGGCCTACGATTGAGTAAACTTCAACTGCATAGTAGTCGACCGCTACTGTATATACATTGTTAATAACGTGGTTCGGCAGCCGTCCGAGGTCGGCTTGTTTAACATAATTGGCAATATCAGCTTAATTCTAAGGCCTATGTTGAGGTAATTAAATAATCGCATGATGCACCAGCCGTCTGGGGGTGTGCTGTGGTAAACCCACAAGGCTTGGTAAAGTAACAGATAACATAAATCTCAATCTATCGCTCAAGGGTACTCCTTAAACATTAGTTGCCATAACTTAAGGCTAAGGATTAGGGCAAGTATTCGGTAGCTTTACGTATCTTAACCTAAAGCCTAACATATTATGTATGGTTCGTCGAGAGTACCGAAATTAGTGGCCGAAGTGTGTGATGAGCATAAGAGTCAGACGGTGAAAGTTCAAGGGTCAGAATGTGCAAGAGAGTCCGGTGGAGTACAAGCTTGAGCGGAAGATAATCTAGTACTAAAGAACAGTACTATCGTTTTGATACGAGTGTACAACTAATTGTTACTGAAACCCTCGTGAAGCCGGCGTGAGCTAAAAATCATACGGTACTAAAGAATGGTGCCGCGGCTTTTCATCACGAGCTAGAAGAACGGTACTACGATTTAAACACGGTTATCAAAAATAGTGCCGCAAGTGATCCACGGTGATATCAGTGTCTAACATTTTATCACATTGTAATAAACGTTTTATATTCGTGTTTGTTGCCCAAATAAAATATCTGGAACTCGAGCAATTAGAGCCGAGCAAGGATCACGCAGCACCGCGAAATATAGGGCACTAGTATAGTCACGAAAAGAAAGACGCGCCATACAAAGCGTCCCACCGGCACACTACTGGCCCCACCTCGAACCGTACAATCCTTCGGTGACGAATTCTGTCCCCTTTTAAACACCGATAGCCGTCATAAAGAAAAATCCCGATCCAATCCCTACACCCCCAAGAAAACAGAACAAAATAACTATGAGGTTAAATTTCTTTTCACGCATTAGTTTCATTTGAAATGCGTTGCTGGAATTTGACGGTAAACCTCTGTTCGAGCAGCAAAAGCAAAATTGTTTCGCAACTAGTAATTTTTGTAATTATCTTCATTGGGATCGCCTCATGGGTCAAGAGCAAGTGATGCTAGCTCCCCTTCTTGTCCTTTTAATGCTTCGTGATAGCTATGTAATTTATGGATTTCTTCATTGTAATTACAACAACAACAATGTTTATTAAACAAAATTAAGGGCATCAACTTGCATGCCTTTAACCCATCTTGTGAAAAGTGACACTGTCATTTGGGCGACATACAAGCGATACCAACATTCATAAAATAAACAAAAAATCTGAAAGGGATTGCTCCACTAAAAATTGATTTCTAAATCAAGAGAAGTTAGAAATATAGTATGTACTAGGACCAGTTCTGGCCCTAAGGGATCCCAGCTGCACCACGCCCAGTATTCATTGTGGTGCCCGGACAACCCCGGCTTACACGATTCCCCGGTGGATCCTAATCTAACCGGTGGGAACCGCTTAGCTTAGCGGGCTGCGCGGCGGGTTTACCAGGGTGTTCGGCCTGGCCCCTATGTTGGCCCACGTGTCTAATGGCATGGGGTCCCCCTGAGGGAGGGTCATCCCCTAAGCCTGCTCACAGGTAATGAGGCTGACCCGCTATTCCCTCTTTTGATTTCAGTCTCCCTGAAAATGCCTGAAGGGATGGGACATAACCTATTGGGCCACCAGGTGAATAGTCAGAGGGGTAAATCTCGGAGTGGACGTTGTATCGGAAATGGTTTGATAGAGCATGTTTCGATTTACCAAGTTGGACCTAAGGGGTATCTTCGGGTAAGTTAGTCCTAGAGAAGTGACACAATATTTACCTAACATGAAATTCCATTCGGTGACTTATGCCTGACTATCAATAGCGGACGCAGGGTGGAGTAGGGTAAGAGTATAGTGAACCCGTGAGTGAATGTCACTGCTGGAGCGCGTCGAGCGAAAAGGGCGGTAGCGAATTTAGCGAAGTAAAATGGCAGAGACTCGACGTGAGTTCAAATACCGATGGCGTACGCTAAAAATCAGCCGGCATACATCCTATAGTAACAAACACTGCGGTAGGGGTTATCGAACTTTGCGGAGCGGAACAAGATCTCCTATAAATCCAGCAAACCAAATCGCTTGAAGGTCAGAAACACTTTGATAAGTTTACTGTTCCTAAAAATTTTTGTTCATCACCGCAAAACTACTGTAAACCACCCTCCGGGTGGACAATAAAATACGAACACAATTTCCATTCAATGTATATACATCACCCAATCGGGGTGTACACAGCAATTTAC
>JASANE010018858.1:0-17560 GCA_030248225.1 Trileptium ribeirensis
TCTACATATTGAGACACTTTGAATATATCGTTTAAATATTAAGGCTTCATAATGTGCCAAAACTGTTGTTTCATAAAAGTTGGATATGTCCTATATAGTATAAATTGTTATTACTAGACTAAAAAGTGACATGATTCCTTTAGTTGTAGTTAAAGCTGACTTTTCCACACACTCTCCTCAGCTGTAGTAAAAGCCAATCGATACTTAAGGGTGCTTCACTCAGTGTGACAAATGATACTTCAGATACGGTTTACCATAAAATATAGCAGAATCCTGACGACGCTTTTATCAAAATCAGCAAAAAAATATAAAAATTGCAATCAAAACTTTTAACCGGAGATCACTATCGGGTCGGAACATATTCGGGTGGCGTTGAACTTGATAAAGGCTACGGTTAAGGTTCGCGTGGGGCTCCCTAATATTTTTGTTTAGGGTCTGCACTGAACTTGCCACATACGTTGAAAGGGAAAGTACTCAAAAAAGCAGTATTTGTATTAGATGCTGTTGCGTTGTCGGTCATATCCTCGCCGTGCACACAGTGCAGCATTCGATAAAACACTGGCACAGAACCCACTTACCTCTTGGTTACGAGCCATATTTTAAATTTATTAATAGCCGGCTATGGCGTTATTATCGAGTCAGGTCCAGTTGATAGTATTCAATACGATGTGGTCTTTATTTTGAACGAATACTATTATAAATTTCGGCCGGAATTTTGCAGCTTAGGTAGCAAACTGGCAATAGATTGATATTTCCTCGGTGCATAAGACTTCGTAACTAATTAGATTCACTATTGTATGAGCTGACGAACTTCCAATAGAGGCATATTTTCCATATTTGGCATCTAATATCGTTAAAAGCCATAACAGAGGACTTCTGTTGCTATCAGATACTTCTTGAGTAGTAAAAGACACAATTATGCCTAGTGATATATAGTTTCAAAGTATTAAATGATTCTCTCGCAAAACCTCTTTGTGTTCTGTAGAATTGAGGTTTTACTAAAAAAACAGCACATTTTCTAAAATCTTGCACAAATGAGTATCGTAGAAACGGTTGGGGTAGCGTTATGTCCTTAAAAATTAACTGCTTTGCTATTAACTATCGCAGGAGGCTCGGCGGCGCATTCCGACTTACTCTTCGACTTAGTATATTTTCATATGACTGTTTTAGCTTAGGCTAACGGTCAGGCTTAAGCTTATTATATGGAAAACGGCATAGCTTTCATATAGCTTACGCACGTCAGCTTGAATTTTTTAAAAATCTATCAAAGTGCATTGGCTGAGGGTTTCAATCAACCGTGAAAAGTAAAGATTTTTTAATGATATGTGAAAAATTATTTAAAACAGTTTGCGTAGCAGCAGATTTTCTAATAGTTACAAAGTTTTTGTGGTAGTTTTTTTAAAGCGACACATTTTCTGTAGCAGTTTTTCTATAAGTAGCAGAGCTTTTGTAGTAGGTTTTCTAAAAGCGACACAGTTTCTGTAGCGGTTTGTCTAAAAGCGACACGGTTGATGAAGAAGTTTTTATGTGACACAGTTTATGCAGCAGTTTATCTAAAAGCGACACAACCTCTTACCAGCTTTTTTAACAATATGCAGTGCCTGCACTCAACTGTGTGTGGACGCTGCTTTACAATTTAGTTAAATTCGGCATTTTTGCGAAAAAAATTTTAATTCTGAAATATTTGAGCAGAATTTCCAATTTGTACTGAATTTTGTCAGTCTTATGATAGATACGGATAATCGATAAAATTTCACAAAGTCATTTTCTTAAAATTCTGCCTCTTGGGACTTTGCTTCAGTAAAATGTTAAGGCAATATGAGTTTTAAATCTGATATTTCAGACATTAGAGTGATAACTGAAAAAACATTTTTAATTTTGTTTACATTAACAAATTCTATAAACTTATAAATTTCAACCTATCTTTGTACAAGGATTGCAAACATTGTGAAAAATTTTTGAAACATCATATCGAAACCAATGAAAGTAGAAATGTCGGGTGAAATTTTAAATTTTGTAGACAGGCATAACCGTTCTAAAGGTCTATAATTAACATGCGCTTACGTGTCAACTTCGTCAAATTTCGACTGCTTCACTGCAGATGATTCTTGGGAATCTCCTATTCGTGACGATTTTCCCGGTGATTGCCGTTCTACGTTACGGGTATAGGCATGTATATGTGCCGACTGTTCTGTCGATATCTGAAATGATTTACAATGTAACAAATAACGCCAGAGTTTCATTAAAAATTTTGTAATGATAGTGAACCTTTGTTAACTGAATTTTATGGCAAACATAAAAACATAGAATTTTCATAGACTTCAGTTTTGAAAATTTGACGCCAGATCCTTTAAATACAGCGAGCCCCGTGTATTTGGCTTACTACGGTTAACCTTCATTAATCTTCTCATGCGTGACAGTTCAAAATGTAGTCACCTAGGTTGCGAAGTGTATACTAATTCGGTTTTTTGTGCGCTGTACGTTTTATAAGAGTAATTCGTTTATAAGAGTTATTCGTCGCTCGGTTTTACTTAACGACTCGAGCAACAGATCCGAAATGGCTTAGTAGCTAGGATACGATTATGATGTAGAGATAAAACACCAATGTTCCGATGTAACAAATGTATCTTGTTTCGTTGTACAAAAGTATAGCTTAATTTATGCGCAAAGAAACCGTAAAAAATTAGATTTCAACTATTTTGCGACAGCAGTTTACTGTGAATTTATTGCATGTGTATATTTTTTCGTTCACTTCGCATCCAAAATTTTCACTAGAGTGGGTCTTTTAGCGATACAGGTTTAATTTACAGCGACCAAAGATAGTATTTAAAATGATTTAATTGAGAAACAGACTCATAAAACATCAAATTTCAAATCTATTGTTTATCAATCCTCGTATTTACTGGTTTTGCGATGCAGTCAACAGATGTCGAGAAGTACAGAACAAACACAGTGTGTAAGTACAACAAACCAGTAGATTCTATGTACTAACTCCTGTTTTACACTAGACCGTTAAGGCTTCAACAATTTCCAGGACCCAAGCCGCGTGAAAATTTGTGTGGTACTATAAATTTGTATGGTATAACATGTTGTAAGTACGACTGAATGTGTTTATACCTGAATACTGAAAAGCGTTAAGTTTAGCGATTAAATTACAGTCATTGCCCAAGTCGGTGCTCTACCGAGGCTGAGAAGTATTAGTAACACATTTAGCTGGTTTATAACTAAAAATATGCTTTGGCCATCATCAGCTTTTGACGGATTTGTTTACGTTATATGTATACTGCCTCCTAATGTTAGATGCCAAGAAAAACTTTATACCAATTCCGTTCATTTATTATGGAGTAAAGACATGGTCCTCACTTAGCATAATGTGGCACATATACTGAGTCAAAAACAACTAACTTTACTGAGTCAAATCTTTCTCCTATCATTTTTACAATGTACAATCCAACTGGAGATATACTGTGACACATTCAGTAATGTCAGCCGAGACACTGTAAAAGTATTTTTACTGTCGTATTTGGTTTTAAAGGCAGTTTTCAATTTCTCGTTCTTTATTTTAATGCTCTCTTAACCCTGCATGTTCCGCAAGAAACTTTATTCGCTGTAAAGATTTCCAGCAATGCGGCTTACTGATTTTAATGTTTAAGATAAAATATATACATTTCAGTTTATTTTTGTCAGAAATAACTCCTGTTTAGCCACTACGTAAGGCAAAACCTTAGTCTCATCACGTTAAAAATATAGCATCATTCACCATCCGGAGTATAGATGTTGCAATATAATCATTGCTTTTGATGTCCAAGAATAAACTGAGTTTGATAACAATCGATCTATTGATTTACCACGACCCTTTCAACTTACCACTACCCTCCCCTTATAAGCATGTATGATGTTGTACTAGGCAGCCAAACCTAAAAACTTACATTAGATCGTGCTGCTTCAGATTTAGAGCGCTGTTCCGTCGTAGGATAGGGTTGACCGTTGACCAACATCTTTGCTGCAGGGCTGAAAGTTAGAAACGATGTTGTTAAGTTAAATTGCCCTAGTACAGATATTGTTTGGTTTAAAACCGTTGATTAAACATTTCAGCGGAAAATACTTCGCAAAACTTTTGCCATTATCGTTCATCCCAGTCCAAGTATATTTAAATATAGCATATTGCCAACTGCCGTTGAACCGTTAGTGCACAAAATTTGCGAAATTAATTTATTTTTGTACCAAACATACAACTTTATAGAAAATACAGATAACCCATTGTTTTATTTCGCCGCAAATATGCCCCTAGTTGCGCCTTTTACTACTTTTGGCTATGTCCAAGTGGACGGTTGCGACGTCAACGATTAAAACGAATTCTGTTCTATCCTGAGATGCATTTTGTGGCGGTTGATGTATTGTTAATCTCATTACATACCTAGGCATTAAGAATTATAATTCTGACTTTGCTGTTTGTGTCTTATTTTTAAGTAAAATTAAAGTTCAATTTGCCTAGTTGTTGTAAATTCGCCTACCGAGAATGTTAGTATTAACTTAATCGTAATAAGTGCGAAACACCGATTATTTTGTTTAAGATATGTTAAATAAATTTTTATAATTTTAATATATTGAATAGTTTTAGTGGAAATGTTGTCTGAGTCGATTTGCAATCGTTTAGTTTATATGGCAAAAGACTAAAGCGAGAGCACGGTATGCTTAAACCTTAGAGTTTGCAAGAGCACGGTATAAAATTTTTTTTTGTTTCTAAAAAAGGTAAAATTCGCACAAGTCATTTGTCACACAATTCCTCTTTTGACATAGAAGGAAATATTCGATTAATTACTGCAATCACAATTATGCGGCGTTCACGTTATAATGTCCCCAAGGTTTAGAGACTTATGTATACCACACAATGTCAGGCACACTGTCGACAACAGGTAGTCTTAGACACTCTATGTTTTTATAATTTTTTGCCAAAGGTAGCTAGCTAGGGATATTGCCAATTCTCGACAATGTCAAGCACACCGTGTCTTCATGTAGTTTTATTGACGGTGTGTGGCATTATTTCATCAACGTTCATAAGGCCTAGATATAAATATGGAGACTTTAAAAAACAACACATCCCAGTAGACTTATAAACGGCATTAGCTACAGACTGTGTCCGTTACAGTTGGTTCGCGCCAAATTGGTAGCTAAGGGTATTTACGACACAGTGAAGAAAAATGTAGTAGCAAAGGGTGTGCCGTACAACCTCGAAAATTGATTCACAGTATGGTTGTCACCCTGACTGTCTACACGGTAGGGTCGCGACTACAGGGGTTCAAAAGTTTCAAACAGCAGGGACATTATAACTTGAACGCCGCATTAGTCACAGTCCGGAATATTTTCCCGAATATCAATTCTTTTGAACGGAAATATTAACATATTGTAATACTATCAACATAGCTTGACATTATATGGACCACTGCACAAAGAATACAAAAAGAAACACGTAAGATTGGCAATCAACGACTAATGTTCTTGAATTTTTTTTAATTTTCTATTTAATAAACAAAACAGTACCGCTTCTCCGTTTGAAATAAATGAGTTGCATCAGGCATGCATGGGTGCTAAACAGAGACAGGGTTCTTGCACCCAATGAAATTGACGCATGTTTTAATCAAATCACTTGTGACTTAAGCTAAATTTGTGAACCATTTAGTTCGCTTTGACGCTTATTCAACGCAACAGCACCACCGCACGCAGGTTTAATAAATTCAGAACAAAATCAAAATTTTTACTAAAAAAGGATATTGTTCGTTATATAAATGAAAATTGTTCTTTGCATATATTTTTTACTAGTAAAGTGCAGCAAAAAATAGCTTATGGATTCGTCCGGCACAAAGTCGTTCCCGCGCGTAGGATATACAAAAGTTTTTATTCATTACGACGAAACGACCGATGGCTTATTTATTAAATTCGGTGATACGGGCTCACGAGTCATGCATTTAGACGTACCTTGCTATCAAATTTCTGCATGTGTATATGCACAGCTTAGCAAAATCTGAGTGAGCAAGTACAAAATACCAAGGGTCGCTGATAGTCAACTCTTCTGAACAGTCTGTAGCTTTTCCGGTTTAAACGTTTTCGTCTTTGTCCACTGGTTTATGACCACAGGTTGCTACCCTATCGATGTTCTTTGACGATTAAAATCAGAACCACATGTTTTGGGGCCTTCGATTTCAACCCCGCCGATGTTCTTTGACCACCAAACTTAGAGCCACCCATGGTCTTGGACCACTAAATTTAGACCCCATATTCTTGACAACGGTCACTGAATTCAGCGAAGACATAGTTTTCGGAAATCATCATTGGCTATCATCGACTCTTGGTAAGATATATTAAAAGCTTATTAAGACTACTAAAATTATTTTGTAACCTTCTAGCTCCGCCGATATTTTCTTTATCGGAAAACTCAGTCCTGGAACTCATTGAATGAAACGGAGATTCCGATTTCATTTCTGGTGTAGCAAAATCTGAAATTAGTATCATGTTCGCAATAGTGAATCTGCAAAATTTTAATTTAGCACTCATCAAATGAATGTGTCACTCTCAAAATCTGACTCACAAACTACGCATAATGGCAAGTTGTTTGAAACATCTGTATCTTTAAAACACAATCGTTATATATCAAAAAAATTGTATATTGATCAAATTATAAGCTTTGGTAAGCCACCGATTTTAAAAGGTGCCTAGGCACGATTGTTTATCTCTTTTAGGCTAACATCGCGGCATTTTCCACGAGGACTCATTGTCTTGACAGTCGCTAAATAATGCATCAGGTAGATAAAGTAATTTGAATCATTGCGAGACCAGATGCATATATTTGAAATGCAGTAAGCTTAACAATTAAAGGACAGATATCTTGACAAATACTTAATTAAGGTCAGTAGCAATATATAATTTTTGTAAACATACTGACATAAGCAAAATGAGATCCAGGAGAAATTTTTTAGCTTTCTCCATATTTGGTTTATTCTACGGTTGCTGTGTATAAAATAACATAAGGGTTTATATTATAAAATTCAATTGAATGTTAACTTGTGGCGGCAGTTTTAGAACGAGCTATATTAATAACACATCATTATAATTTGAGCAACAAGCAGAGAATCAACTAGGAAATAATACAATTCTAGCCAGAAATCTCGTACACTTTTTATAGGCAACTGGTTCCCGCACCACTTGAACATAGTTAGCTGGGAAAATACCACGTTTTCCTGACGCGCTTCGGCCCTCCCACCAATTGTCATCGATTTTGCGGATGAGCACAATTGTTTCAGCCTAAGAACACATAGTAAAAATACATGTCATTTATAAGGAAAATTATATATAATTTTAATTTATATGATATGTAATACCTAGACATATAATATACCATCATATATAAGATGTATAATAGTTAGATATATAACATATGCAAAATGTAATGTGTAAAATAATGTCAAAGTTTTACATTGATTTCGAAGCATAGGGCATAATGAGTTTATGAATTTATAAAGATAAGCTGAGTCCACTCATATCGATTTTATACTTTAATATGGTTTGGTTTGAAAATGTCAGTAGGGATGGCCATTACAGTAATTTTCATCCGGTTTCCTGTTCTTGTCATCGACATGGTGGTTCATAAACGTACTACCCACCAATGTTCTTACACCATCAAATCCACGCCGCACGTTCTCGGACTGCCAGCTTATATCCGGCCTATGTTTTTGGAACACCAAAGTTATACCCCATCCATAAACGAGAACCACAAATTCAAACCCATCAGTTTCATGTCCATTAATTCAGAACTCCTCCGCCACAGGATTCTAGAGAATTAATTCTGACTGTCCAAGTTCCTGGGATAACACATTTTCGAAAATTTTTGCGAAAGGCGTGGTATGCATTAGTGGTCGAGAATCTGAGGGCTCGAACCTGGCTGGCCCACTAATATAGCCGGGGTATAGCTTTGATGATTCAAGAATATTGACAAAACAAATTTGTTGATGCAAGGACATGGGTGGGGCAGTCATTATATGACCCATGAAGTGGGCCATAATCCTTGGGAGGGGTTGTAAGCGCGAAAGCGACGGCGACGTAGCGAGGTCGATTGCACAAAAAAGCTGAAGAATGTCACATTCTTCAGCAGACTGTACTATCGTCGAGTCTTGATGGAACTAGTCAAGGATTTCTGGCTAAAGCAAAATTTTTAGAGCTGATTAGACTGGCATTATTTTCAATCAATGTAAACAAATCCACACCAGAACATAAACAATAGAATCAATGCATAATGAGCCGTATAATATTATGTTTCAGTAATCGCTAACATTTCAATGATGTTTAGCTTTCTGTAAATTATCCTTACATAACTATGTGGAAGATTGCAGTAACAAAAGGACAATACGCTACATACCTTAGTCTATTACCGCGGAAAATGTCGATTGAGTAAAGTGCATAAACTTTAGAGTCGTTTTCATGGAATTCCACGTCTGCCGACATTTTTTGATGTACCTGAACTATCATGCTTGTTTTTGAAATAGGCCTACCGCACGCCGATGAAGAAGTGTGTATTTTGATACATTGGTGTTTATGTCATTTTGTACTTGTACAGATTAAAAATTGCATCTTAGCTACTGTTAGGGGGTTAATCAGCGGTAATGTGGCCGAAATTTCTGAGCTTGATTATATCTTAGTGCTTTCTAAAAATTTTGCATATAATGGATATTTTCAATATCTTAAATCACATTTACACCAGGCTTTCCATGGGAGCAGCATGGGATTGGAATAGGCCTGATTTCCATAGGAATTGTTTTCTCATGGTGTGGAGGTTTTCGCATAATAAATTTGACAATTTTGGTAAAAATTTAATAGATACATGATACGTAACGATACTTTTGATTCTTGAGACCGGAAGCTAATATATGCCTTGATTGTGACGACCGGCTCAACTTTGGTAATGCTTTCAAAGCCAGGACCCAGGGGTGAATCAATTTTCACTTCCGAGATATGTTCATATCAACGTTGAAGAAATGGCTCGTAGTGTTTATCTTTAAGGCACCAAAGATTATATTCGTTACCCGGTTTTCAGCAGGAAACTGGAAAGCCCTACATATCTTGCTACCAGAGCAGTGGCCCGTTGATGGAAGTAAAATGGGTATCGGGCGAGGCAGTAACGCAAAGGAATGCCTAGTAGTTGACGTTTGGACCATCGTGAACCAACGAAATAGTACTATAAGAATGACTTTGTAGTGTTCTGCGGTCATCGATCCCTAATTTTTTAATAATCACTTTAGGAGTCAGGATCAAACGAGAGGTGGCTATATTTATAGTGTCAGTATGTTCCATAGACTATAGAGAGTTTTTTAAACCTTGACATGTCAGGAATTTTTATGATAATAATTCGAATGAAATTGTCTTAGAAACGGGATGGGAATTGGAATCGATTAACCACTCCCATGAAAAGCCTAGTTTATACGGACCTACATAGTTTATACATTCAACTGCAAAAATATATTTACATTGTGCAGTTCGAGTTCGTGACTATGACGAGGATGAAAATCGTATTTAGCTCGTGCCTCGCCTTCGATAATTTGGTCGTTTGTCTCTAAGTTGTGGGGATTCTTCCTGCTGTCACTGCTGCATATCTAAAATTCAATTGAACTCATATTAATAATTTAGCAACATTAAAGCTGATTTTTTGTGCCAGGTAACGCTACTTCAATAGTGCCATGCTCGACCAATTCTCAACTACTGAGTATATAATTAAGAAAATTTGGAAACAAAAAACCTAATATTAAAACAAAATAAATCCAACTGTCATATAGCGAAGCTAATTAATGATAAACGTAAAATTATTTGCGATTTAAAGTATATTTGATGAGGGTTTCACGCCATTTGTTTTGCTTATAAGTTCAACAAAAGTCTAAATATGAAAAGATGATGATGATAGATTAGCCACAATTTCTGCTGGGACAACCAAGACATCATTCAAAAAGCGATTGAACTAATGACTTCTCGAGAACATGCTTACAGAAGTATATCAGTGTCGCTACAACTACCTAAGTATAATAGAGATTAGTAAAAAGGCATAGATAGAGAACAATGTTTGTTATCAGATGTAGCAGTATCGCCATTTCCTCTTGCAGTGCTGTGGTTTCACTGAAAACAAGGGCGTAGCCAGGGGGGGTTGCGGGGGTCGCGACCCCCCCTTTTGGCTCAACCCCAAACAAAATTTTTTTGAACGATTCCTGTTAAAAATCATGTCGGAAATTGTGCTAAAATTATCCTCTCTCGCACTAGAAAACAATTACTTTCAACCGTATTTTTGACCAAACTTCACATTTTTGTATAAAAATTCGCTATTTTGGCAACAGTTACATTTTTTACTTGCTTATGGCGTATATACTTAATATACCAATTCTGGACACCGCTTTCACATTTCTGAGCGCGACCCCCCCCCCGGACCTCCCCCTTTTAGGTACCCACTATGGGCCCTTTCAAAATTCCTGGCTACGCCCTTGACTGCAAATAAAGACGAAGTTTTTTCCAAAACATCGCAGAATTCCGTTTCACTGCAAGTTAAAGTTAAACTATAAATACAAATTCAGGGATCATATGATTCACACAGTTTATACATTAATTGTTTGTGATATTATTGCACGTGCTGATATCGAACTGGAACTATCGCAGAGTGTGAAAATATATTTTTTTTATTTTTCGTACATGTGTACGCTTTTTCATATGCAGCACTAATATTACATTTGCGTTAAATAATGTGAATTTTGTGAAAAAATTTATTGAAGAAAAAAGCCTAGGTGATCTGATGCTGAAAATTTTACATAAACCACTTACGTTGCAGTTGAATATTATGACACTGAACGGAAAATTTTTAGGTTCCCAAAATGACAATCTAAATATCCACTTTATGCAGAACTTAAACGTGCCCATGTCTATATATAATTGTCACAAGATTTCGGGTTGCGAAAATGTCGTTAGATTTTGGAAAAGCGTAGGTTTAAATTGCAACGTAGAATAAGATGCGCAATAAGATAAGAAACTTTCAGAATATTTGGGCTCGAAAGCAGCATTTTTGTAGATTTGGTTAGTAACATCTGCTTTCGTTAACTCTGAGTACCGTTTTCTTCAACTAATCCGTTCCTGCAATATGTTGCTCAACAACTACGACACTGCCTGAATGACAATTTTCTGCACATACCTCCACATATCTGATGGGAAAGATGCCGCGTTTTCCATTTAGTTCACCTTCGTACCAATTTGAATCTATCTGGTCCAAAATCTTTACGTAGTCTCCTTTTGTCAGACTGAGCTCCCTGAAAGAAATGGGTTAATATTAGGTTAAGGGAATAAGGCATTAATCATGCTAGATGCTTCTCTCGAACCTTAGGCTTTCTGCAATTTTTTGGTCATATGTTCAACCTGGAGCCTGTTATATTATGGTCTATGCCTCTTAGTTCTACTCGTTAATATTTGCGATCTTACGTAGTCTCGATTTTGGTATATAAATTCGTCGTTTATCAATTCACATCAATAGAATAAACGACATAGCAAAGAGTTCAATCATCGTTTTCTTAGTGCCGTGTTTTAATCCCACAATGATTTTGTAGGTTGAGAGCAACATTTATTTGTTTGGAACAAAAAAGATTACAAATGTAAAAAAGATGCAGGTGGGAGTTTAACACATTCCTTCTGTAGTGGTACGATGTAACGCGGCGCTAGGTCGCTCGGCCACATATTAACAAATGTGTCCTATGTTACATTGCGGGGCAATTGAACTGTGGTGCAAGGTTCTAAAAAGTACAAAATGCTGCAGGTATTCTAGACTTAATAATTTAGAGCGTGTAGAGACTAGTAAACTGCAATAAATAGAGCGGTTACAAAGTAATTTTAAGAGCAATAAACCAGAAAAAATGTTTCAGAAATAAAACACGAAAGGCTAGCTACCTGAAATTCGCAGTTAGAGCCAGGAAACCAGTTACAAAACCCACTATATTTTGCAAAGGCAATTTGGATTGCTCTTTATATCCTAGCCCATGAGTCTTTCTGGTTTGTTCAACCGCTGGAAAACATGATACAGATTGCTGAAACAGTTGTTTAGATTAATCAAAGGTTTATTCAGCAGAAGGATATTTAATGTCTACCATTACCTAGGGCAAACCCAATGGTAATAAATACATACATATTTGAAGCCAAGAAGACATTCTCTATTTATGGTTTTGAAGGCTTTTGATTATGATAAATAAATATCAAATAATATTTAAAGCTTTTCGGCAATTATCAATATCGACGAACACAAAACACATCCGATTAACAACTCTGGTGTAATTTACAGAAATCAGGAACTATTATAATCGTTCTGAAATATTCTCATCAAAACAGGGTGTATTTCCATGATTTGTGGAAAAGATTCCGGTATTGAGAGTAATTTTAGAAATAATCTAATTAGTTTAATGAGCGGGAAAGTGTCAACGACGAAATTTTTCTTTACACCAAAAACATCAGAACCTAAAGCTGCATCCCACAGTATATGTACCTTAGCGATTGCGCGTTAAAATCGAACACCACTTTAGCCAATTGCCTGTCGCCGGAGAAATGACGCCTGGTAGAGAAAATGGCTTGCCGTGAACTAGTTCGACTAGACGACACTCGCGAATCAGAATGTTGTAAATCAATAACTTCGCGGTCATCGTTGTTATCCGAAATTATGGTCGCGACTTTCCTGAAATAAAATATCTATAAATTTATCATTTTCAGAGTAATTTCTAAAAGAACTAGCACTTAATTAATACTAATCCAACCAACTCCAAAAGCATATAAATGCTTAAAAAAGTTACTGGTATAAGTAAATACAATATTTACTTAAAGGTCGGCCATTGAAAATTCAATAGGTATGCAGTTTTTTCTACAATAACAAAGCGCTCGATTACAAAATTCGTTTGGATATTGTTAAATCGTTATTAATTTATTACCCAAGCAATAAACACAGGGTAAATTTTTTTAATAATTAGTCGCAAATTTGAAACCAAAAACACGAAAGCCACAGCAAGCCGTGATCGTGGACCATACATCATCCCTTATTGAATCACTAATATCGCCAAGAAATATACTTACAAATATCCATGGCGTTCATCTTTCGGAGGCGCGTCTTCAGTCAGTTTATTGGTTTGCTCCTGAAATATTAAAATTTTATTTTATACTCTATAATTTGTATTATTTTATTCGCATAGGTGCGCGAGGTTCGAAAACGAAGAGAGATGTAGTACCCTGGGGACGAGTTTGGGGAGCGGGTGCGACGGAGTGCGGTTAGACCACCTGTCAGAGGTAGCTGATGCCTCGGGGGTATGGGGTTCGGAACCTCAGGCCCTATGAGAATGTATGAATTTCGGACATGTTTGGAAAAATAACATTACCACTCGGACACATGTTAGAGTTGTACACTTGTTACAGTCGACAATATTGCTAGTGCCGCTCGGAAATCAAGAAAATTGTTCGGAGTGAAATAGTGTTTGCCGAACAAAACCTTAAATATGAAGATGCACCGTTCAATATTTACTTCCCATAGTTATCTAAATGAAGAAACCATTTCAGGTTTACATATTCTATTTCTTTAAAAAAATAAGTTTTGCAAAATTAAACAAACCCATTTTTCGCAGGTTTCGAATCGTTTTAGACACGTTATATGTAATATAAGCTACGACACAGTTGAGACAATTTATTCCAACACTGGATATTCCAATATTTGCATATTCACAGCTTTAATCGTAAAAATTACCACGATATTTCTGATTAGATTCAAAAATGCAAGGATTATTTTTAATATACTAGGCACTTCCGTCGGCGAAGTAGCATTTACTATCCACTAATAGGCTTTGTTTGTTATTTGAAAAGACAAAAAGGTAAAAAACCTGAATTTCTTGTACTGGAGCCTAGATATGTCATAAAAGCCATATGTCATCCGCCACAAGATATAATTGAGAAACCAATGGTAGAAGCTCAGTTCCCACCGTCGGCTACACATTTTTAACTTGGCCATGAGCAAAAGTAGCATAAATCACAACTAAGGCACCATACATTAGCTACTATATAATATTATCGGTTATAGCTCTTTTCTATAAAGTTGTGGGTTTATTACAAAAATTGCGTATTTTCCGGAATTTGGTGCAATAAAATGACTTCTGCAGTTGGGAACAGCATGTCGAAAGGCAAAAGCTCATAACTCAATAACTATTGCATCTCACATGTAATTGTAGGTATACACTCCGTAGCAAAAGCACTTTTTTAAATTGACATTGAGAGAGGAAAATGTTGAAGGGATAAAACATTGAAATGCTGCAAACTAAAAACTATGGGTCTCAGGTACCGAACAATGAAGGTATATATAATAATTTACAGCTATTTCAAAGGTAACCAATGTAACTTTATATACAAAAGCGCACCTATGCATTGTTGACATAATCTTTTTCAATAAATATCCATTATAGTGAAGCTTTACTGCATCCAAATTGTACGAGGGTTTAATGACATGCACCAATTTTAGTAATAAATTTTGTTGAAGTAACATATTTAAATAAAAATATTTTCAAAATCGACACCATGAAATGGCTATATCAGATCACTGATATAAATTTTCACTGAAAAAATGATTTGTTCCTTATGGCACCCAAACATTGTTCAAATTTAGCCAAGATACACATCTATCAGAATGAGTAAAGAAGCGGCATGCAACTAACCATAAATATATAACATAAACACGCTATAATTTTGGGGTACACAAAATTGCAGCAATCGCCTGTTGTACCGCGAGCATGCGTATGTGAGTAGGTTTCTTATTTCTGTTATAATTTGTAAAGCTGAGAGCACTGAGGTTCAAACTCCGAAGGAACCCTTTGCAACATACTATTAGAACACTCACCATAGGAGCAGTTTAGAAAAGACCGTGATGTAATTCTTATCAGCGAATTAACCCTTCACTGATAATTAAAGTTGTTCCGTGTGATATCTAAACAAAGCACGCGTGGACCACTAGGGAAATGCCAGTTTTGAGGAAATTAGTCTTAACATAGAGTTATAGGCTGATTTGCTGGAACATCTTGTCCGGTTCGCTAAATATATGTTATATGCCGTTCTAATTAATTCATACAACCAGCAGTATGCGTACACTAACGCTTGGGTGTTGGCAAAAGACCTACTAAATGCTATGCCGTGGGTCTGCTTAAACCGATTGGAAATTAGTGACGTTATTCTGTAGCAGCTCATTACGAGTTTCTTGAATGTGCGATTATTAACAATTTGAATATTGTTAAAAAACTTGTGCCTAAAGTTCTGGAACCGGTTTATTGCAGGTTAAATGGTATACCGTGCAATCTTAATTATATTAGCAAGACCTTTTTGGGTCTTGCGTCTCAGTTGCGTGTTCTGCCGTCGTACTCTGGCAGTATTGTACCGTCAATGCTTTTATCCTTCAGAACTTTTTCTTGTTAATAAATAGTTTATTGTTTTCTTCTTAGTCTGACAATAGAAGTAAGCCCGACGGGTCTTACAATTCTTAACAAGGAACGGACACGTGGTTGTTATGCGGACACTACAGCAAGATGTGCCCACAAAGATGGTTAATATTAAAAGCCGTTCTAATTTTGCGTCTCAAATCCGATCATGTTTGAGCTTTCCCAACTTGGAACGACTCGATTAAAATCCATTTGCTCAGACATATGCCATGTCAAATCGGCCGATCCCGATCGAGTTTGGCCCGAATTAATTTGGCTCCAAAAATATCATTTTAATCGGGCTTATGGCGTCTTGCAAAATATGGTTACTATTAAACATTTCACTGGTATTTTTGTCAAAGTACCACACGTGCCGCAAAATTTGAGATATTTTGAGATTGCAATGTTAAGTAGTAACAAGGTTCTGCAATTCACCATCAGCCCGATTTGAAACTACATTTTGGCGCCAAATTAATTCGGAGCAAACTCGATCGGGATGGGCCGATTTAAAATGGCATATACCTGACCAAATGGATTTTAATGGACTCGTTTTAAATTGCGAAAATTCAAATCCGATCAGATTTGGCATTATTTTGCGTGACATTGACATCTGCATGAACATATATCTGATTAAAAAGAGTCTAACAGCAGCAATCGTGTTGTCCTTACCATTGAATGCGGCACAGCATTAGTTTGTATAAACGACTCTGACGCTCCGTTACCTATAATTAAACAAAACAAGAATTTATACTAATAAAGTAAATATTAGATCATCCACTTTAAAATGAAGGGGAAGCTATATTTTGTAAATCATATCTGCGATTGACACACTTTAAGATACTACGTACTTAACACTTCACTTTATAAGTGTTAAGTATATAATATAATAAAAAAATATTTATAATATTCTTTTATATTTAAAGTATAGGTGTCCACAGCAATCGGGTATGGAGCCCATCCCACGCGGCATTTTTACCCATCCCCATAGACCCAGCATTACTAACAAAGACGCATTTCTTTGAGCAAGTACAATTTAAAATGGCTCTTGGGTGTTGCTAACGAAGTGATTTGTTAATATTTAATGCTGTTTGCCTTGCCAGAACCCAGATCCAACTGTAAAAATTCAACCTAACATATTAAATGCATACCTATAAAGAGATCCTTTTTGCCTCTGGGGTTGTTATGTAACCGGCACAAAAATATCAGAGATGCTAGAATAATAGTTAATTCACTAAAGACGGTACGAAATTCTTACTCAACTAATAGCAATAATAATAGCTAATGCCGGGTGCAAATGTAAGAAAGACTCAGCTTTATATACGAAAGTAGTATGCCTGGATGGATAAACACGACTTTGAGCGTTTTCTCACTATAATGCCCCCAAGACTGTCCGTTTTGCTTTTGAGTGCACACTATATAAACAACATATGCGGATGTATTTTTAATTCTATTTTGTATTGCTTACATTTTTTACGCCAACAAGCCTGGTTCAAAACTCAAGTTAGGTTATTATTGTTAGCGAAATCTTTAAAATAAATTTTTTGTAGGATTTACAAACAAACCTCTCAATCATTGAAATATTGCAATGATGCAAAGCTGTTTTCGGTAACTTAGTAACTGTGATTATTTTAATCAAACGGTAATTAATTTTAAGTCATTCAAAAGGTATTTCGGTGGTGGCGAACACTTGCCTTTAAAATAATTTGTTTCAAATAATTGTTTTAAGCTGGCAACTTTATTGTAATATAATGCGTTTACCAAAATACACCTTTAATAAAGGCACTGTTATTTTCTGGACAGCCTAAATAGTAAATATATATTAAGAATAGATGTGAGGCATTTCTTTAGGGTATAGAGATTTCGAGCCCCACCCCAACCAAACCACATGTGCTAGATCCCATCTGGTGGGGCGGATCCAGGGTTTCACCGTTGGGGTCCCGAGGCCCTGCACCGCTTCCCCGAGGCCCGCACGCCTACCACCCGAGGCCCGCACGCCCCGCCCACCCGAGGCCCGCACGCCCCCGCCCACAGCAATACGTAACTGAACGAAGTACGTCACATAA